>OFHS01004997.1:0-12679 GCA_900245855.1 Calvadosia cruxmelitensis
TGAACGACAACACTATGAACAACGTTTACTCAAGTCTACATCTCATAACCGATTCTGGTCATTTATTCGAGGTCAACTAACACATCGTCCTGCTATCCCATGCCTTGAAGGACAAAATGGAGCAAGCATCACTACTGACATCGAGAAAGCAACTGCATTAAACAGCCAATTTTCTTCTGTGTTTACCCGGGACAACAATACTCCTTTACACTTATCATGTTTTACTACTGCAACACTTGAACACATCGAAATAACAACCTTATCAATAGAAAGGTGTCTTCGCAAGATTCCACCGAAGATATCCGCAGGCCCGGACTCGATACCGATGTCATTTTTGAAGTGCTGTTTGTCACATTTCAGTTACCCAATGTTCGTATTATTCAAACGTTCTTTTGAAACTGACGAAATCCCTCTTGACTGGCGATCTGCGAACATTACTGCAATCCCTAAAACCAATATTCCATCCTCAGTTTGTGTAAATTACCACCCTATCAGTTTAACTTCTTCAGTCTGCCGTCTTTTCGAAAGGGTTATCAAGGAGCCTCTGGTTAAATACCTACGAGATCACAACATCATTAGCCCTTTCCAACATGGATTTATGTCTCTTCGGTCTATCGTCTCCCAACTTGTTGAAAGCACTCATATTGGTCTAAACATCTTGACGGAGGAGATTCTGTTGACATAGTGTATCTTGACTGTGCAAAGGCCTTCGACACTGTGTGTCACAGTAAGCTGATTGAGAAGCTTAATGCTACAGGGATCCGTGGACGTTTGCTGAATTGGCTTATGTCATTTCTTACCGATCGTCGCCAGCGCACAATTGTTAACACCCATGCATCTGACTGGAAACCTGTTCTATCTGGAGTTCCTCAGGGTTCGGTGTTGGGTACAGTTCTATTTGCTCTTTACATTAATGATATTGTTGACATTGTCCAACAATGCTCGATTTGACTATATGCTGACGACTGCAATATATTCTTTTCCTTGAACACTCCAAATGATCACCAAACATTACAAAATGACCTAAACCGTATAATGACCTGGACCAACAAGAACCAGCTTTTCTTGGCAATCCACAAATGCAAGACACTCCACCTTGGTAAAAATAATCTACAACAACAACTCGCCTTGAACAATATAATTATTCAATCTGTCAATCAAACCAATGATCTTGGTGTTATTGTCAACAAAGAACTTGATTTTCATACACATATCATAAACATCACAAACAGAGCAAGCATTCGGGGAAGAATGATCAATAAAGTGTTCACATGCCGTGACACTGATTTCAAAGTAAACATGTTTAAAGTCTTCGTTCACCCTCTTGTTGAATACGCCAGTCAAGTGTGGAATCCGGGCAAACTGTTGGAAATTCGTCTTCTTGAGTCCACGCAACGCCGTTTCACGAAAGCCATTCTCGCTGATAAAGATATAGATTATCCCTCTCGCCTGCAATTGTTATCCCTTGAGAGTCTTCTTGCTATTTACTATTTGATTGTAATTAATTATTTCCATTTTCTGACTGTAATTCGCATGTCATGCCGTTTTTCAGAAATATATACCCACATACATATATAAGCATTTACATGCTTTTTACATGGAGCTATAAAAAATACATTGTGCTACACAAATTTCCTACGATTGTCCTATAACATACAATACTGTATAAATAATAATAAATTAAAAATTTAGGAATGTATATGTACAAATTATATTCTATTTACAGGATCTATTTACAACTCTTCAGCTAAATGGATGGAAATCGTTAATATTTCGCATCAATCAACTTTTGCTTTGATTGAGATGTGACAATCAATTTTTGAGATGTGACAGTTTGGAAAAGTGCTTTAGGACCTCTTGATAGTTGTTTCAACTTCCAAGCAGACAACGTGACAACTATGCCTACACAAACCTTCCATCACTTGCTTCTAGTAAGGATGCTACAGTGACACGCAGCTTCCCTTTCTCTGATAATTTGTAATTATTCTCCTGCTTTGACGCCCTAGAGTAAGATAAAGATGACAAACAATGCATTGACCAAGCATGAATATGTAGTGAAAGTTATGCACATCATGTGAAGTTATGATGCTATGTAGAGATGGGACAAAGATCAAATTTAAATCCAGTTTTCCTGAACTTTGGTGCCAAATTCGAAAAAAAAACAAGACTGAAAAATCGGCTTTGCAGGTATTATTTTTAAATACAGAAGTTCAGATTTTCTTTGTAAATCTAATGCCAAAACAAGGTTCCATCTAATGCCAAAACAAGGTTCCGGTAGTTTTCTGCTGCCCTGTAGACCTGCTGTAGGCAATTAGGAAATTTCAAGGGAAATGAACACAAACGTCATAATCGTGGCTTCAGTTGCTCATAGACTTGTTGTCTCTCCGAGAATTGTTCTCTTGAAGGAAATCAAAAAATTTCAAAATCGAAGTGGTTCTTCCAAATTTTAACATTTGAAACTCGAAGTCGAAATTGAAAATTTCCAATACTGGACTTCGTCCCATCTCTAATTCTGTGAAAAATAGAAGTTGAATAAATAATCATCCAAAATCCCTAATGGTCCATTGAGCACATTACTAGCTGATAGCAGAAAATAAAATTGGTCTTTCTAAGCCCAGCATTTTTAAGTGCAGGCTCTTTTAGTGCAGAGTCAAAGTGAGGTGTACCATAGTGTAGGGACCATAGAAAATATACAAAACCAGACTGAGTATTGTACATTCAAAAACTAATATTTTTCACTTGAGTGAGAATAAGAAGACGGTAAAAACAATCACATGACATATCCTACAATTACAAGATAGCCAATTAAGGGTACTACAATGAAACCTGTCTATAACGGTCACCTCTGGGACCTGAGAAAAATGACCTTTATAGACAGGTGGCCTTTCCGTCTAGGTTTATTTCTATAGAAAGTATCATATTGAGGTTCTGAAGAGTGGCCTTTATACACAGGTGGCTGCTGTATAGAGGTGGCGCTAGTATATGTTTGATTGTACACTATAAATCTAGAAAATACATTCGTGGAGTTGAAAAATGTGAATCACACCTGCCTGATACTGTGTAAAGTAAGCTGGATAATTAATTTGATATGCCCTTTGAATGCAGAGAGTTGCCGCGGGGAAGGTTTTGCGGGGTTCGCGGGGGTTACTTTGCGGGGGAAATTTTGGCGGGGTTCGCGGGGTTGATGCGGGGAATTTCATGCGGGGTTGCGGGGTCCCCGCAAAGATCGATTAGTATTAGGAACATATGTAAAATTTTCGGAAAAGCCCTATGGGGCGAGGTCCAGTATCAGAAATTTCCATTTCTAATTTCGAACATTAAAGTTCGAACAATCGAATTCGAAATTGAATAATCTCGATATCCTTCAAGAGAACAATTTCCTGAAACAAGTCACACAGAGGCAGGTTACGGATTTATCAACAACCTTGAACGTCAATGACCGAAAAATTCAGGAAAGCAATTACCAAACGAATTCAAAAACGCGATTCAAAATTTACTTGGCTATCGAACAAGCAATCACTTGTTCCCATACACTGTGTCTGTGTTGCCATCGTTTTACTCTGCGACTGCAGAAATCATTTGCAACTCGATGGCTTCCACCTTGTTTGTAGCGCGCGTTTGATGGCGATAGCAAACGGAAATGGCTTTCGCGCCACGAGTTCGCGCTGCTATGACATCCGGATTTCTGACGACATAACACGCCAGTGTTGAATTACAAATCTATTGTTTGCTGCAGAGCTCACAAAAGAAAGGCGGATCAAATTACTGCTCTCAAGTTCAAACGTTTCTGCGAACTCAACTCATGATAAAAAACTGAAGTCACTTTTATGACGCGCGTGTTTATCTCCTTTAGATTTTCACAGTAGTCTAAGCCTACACGGCAGAAGAAGTCTGGTTAATGATGCGCGGTAACTATTCGCAAGCGTCAAGCGATGTGTCGAAACGAAGGATATCCTATTCAAACGATTATTGTTACAGCCTTACAGCCTTCAAGGAAGCACAGAAGATTTGTTGTCGAGACCGAAGGACCGTGATCGCAATTAAATTCTGCACCAGCGTCTGCTGTTTGAGCAGACACGGCTCAATAAAACAACGTTCATTGCAGTTTCTGCGGTGTCATGATCCCTCCATAGCGTGAGCTTGAAAACCCCATAAACACTTGAAAAACAACAGTCATCTCGACGGTTCTACGGTAGTCAATTCATTCCAGATTGTCACCCTACAAACTGTTTCACAGCTATGTCAACAATCTGTTGGCCAATTATGTTTTCTTGGAATTCAATGAATTGTTTCTTAAATATTGGCGCCGACCCCGCGAAAATGCGGGGAATTCTTTGCGGGGTGCGGGGTTGATGCGGGGAACCTTTGCGGGGTTTGCCCCGCAAAATAATCGAAATTCCCCGCCATGTTGCGGGGTTCGCGGGGTTTGCGAGGACCCCGCGGCAACACTGTTTGAATGATTTGATTCTGCAGAAAGTGAATCCCTTTGCAATGTTCTCTTTTATTTGCTCTATTCGGTAGTTCAGATGAGACTAAATCAAATGAGCAGCAATGTGTTCCTCACTGGTTTCGTAGAGCAGTTCAAATGAGGCCTAAACTCGTCATTATAAATTTTGTGTAGCTAACACGCTTTCCTTCTGTTTTCAGAGTCCATTTGATAAGGTTGCATAATTTTTAATTTAATAAGCTTGTAGGCCCTAACGGTAATTCTTAATTTGAAAGACATGGTTATTAACCTCCAAGTTCTAGCCTCGTTAGTAGGGAAATCAAGAAGATACGACAATAAAATGTGACTTTTTCACACAGCACTTCATGGATGTACCTTTTATTGACAACAAACAGGTACACAGCCACGGCAAAGTTCAAACGCACATTATCCTGAAAATGAAAGAGTGTATAGGTTTTACAAGTCAAATGCAAATTAGGCAAGCTAACTCATTACATTACTAGCTGGTCCGCGCTGCTAACGCAGCTGCATCCAGCGTCGTTGCTTCGCATTTGGGTGGATGTTAAGTAGTCCAATTAAAATCTAGGTTCTCCGTTTTAGCCCATAAAGTAGTATCTCCTACCAGAACATAGTAAAATCAACTTTAAGAACATTATAAATCATATAAATAGCTGGTCCGACCTGCTAAGCAGCTTGAGCCAGAGTCGAATGCTGCACATTGTTTCTCAGCTCAGCTATGGCTCCCAAGAGACTGAAACTGATCCTTTCAAACTATTCGAGCGCAACGGTTTGCAAAAGCAAGCAGAGAAAATTCAAGGTGCCCATTCCACAGCGATAATTTTGTCAAACTTGGAGAAAAACATAGCTCGGCTTCAACGTGACCTTTTCTAAAAACGGCTCTGTTAGATTCTGCAACAATTTGCATTGTTCAACTTTGACCTTGCTTGAGCGTTGGCGATGTGCAGTGTGTTTCGAAAACCGTGCACAACCAGAGCCTTGTTGTTTCCCAGAGCTAGTCAAATCCATACTTGCTAGTGAGTGGCAGATGCCGGGTTTTGAACAGACAGACAAACACACAGACAGACGTTTGTGAAATATAGATATAGATAGATGCTCTCTGTTACAAATATACCAGAATTATCCTGCTAAAAAATAGTCCTTTATATACAGTACTAGGCAGTTTGTGCAGAGGAACAGGGACAGCCTCTCCATGTAGAGGACTGTCTATATTATTATATTATTATTTACTATACAATGTAGTATACACGGTGAATTTGACGTTGGAGCATCGCAAATCAACCAGTCGCACCTCACCCTAGCCTGTTTCGCACTAGGGATACACTATGCTGATATGACAAGCAACGCGGCCCTGAAGAGCAAAGGTATTGTGGATGCTGTCGCGACCCTGGAAGCAAGACAGGCTGCGCTCAAGGCAAATGTGCCAACAACTCCGTCCTATTCAAGCTGCTGTCATTTCCATCAACGGAAGTGATCAGGAGAGGGATGGCACGACTGAATACCACGAGGGAACAATTTCAACATTCCCTGTACGTTTCGCTGTGAAATTTACTCTTTAATGTCACATCTATTTCAAGTACCCATTTATTGCTAAAAAGTATCTTTAGTACAGCAAGTACTATTGTTAATTCATTTAGTTTTTAATCATTTGGCGCTGGTCTCTCTCGATTATTACAGTATAGCCTATGGTTGAGAGTTGAAATTTAATTAAAAATATGAAATTAATTATAGACAGAAGACAGTATAACATAATTATGCTAAAATATCAAACACACACACGCATTTAAATTCTTCATGCTAGAAGCGTACTAAATCTATTGCACTGACCTTATTAAAGTGATTTATGTCAATGCAGCAAACGATTGACTCATAATAAGACCACGACTGACTGTAGAAAGATTCCTGGAGGCCAACATTGTAGCAGAATACGAAGAACTGCTCCTTCATTTCATTGCTAAGGAAATCCAAGACTGTCCTGAAGATGAAAAACTCAAATCGTGAATTAAATCAAGATTAAATATTTGCGGTAAATACTATCCATGCAAAAGGTTGATAAACTTAGTAGATTCATGATGATGATGATGAAACGGTGTTGTTACGAGAACAACCCGTTCCTCTTTTTCTTCGTGACACAATTGCACACGGAATTCCACAGTTTACGGTTACATACATCAGACTTAGTGTACAACGAGAAATCTAGGTTTAACAAATCACGATACGAAAACGATTGACCATGACCACGACAAAACATAGACGATGGTTGCCACCAAAGGCAGTAGATTCATAATGATGTTGTAGAAATAGCCACATTTAATCCAATACATTCAGGGCAAGCAGAAAAGTTGAAGACACTATCTGCAGACTTTGTAGGCCCAGAGAAGTAAAGGAAGTGGCTGGAGCCCAAACAAGGACTGAAAAATCTTTAATTCTTTATACCTCCTTGGAATGAAATCTTCTAGACTGTCCTCCATTTGTGCAGTAAGATGGTGGATACAAATGAAGAATAATTGATAATTATTACAAAATTAAAAATCAGGAGTAAGGTTAGACACTCATTATGAACAAATAAAAGAGATTAGTAGAGAATTCAAGAAAGCCCGCCGTAGAGAAAATCTTGAACCCAATTCTTTTGGCCTCAATTGCGGTATTGTGCACCAGAGAGTGGTTTATCCAAAATGGCGCACACTTGCAAAACTGTATGCAACACAATATACATCATTCATTCTATTATCAATTTACCTATAAGCCTAAAGTCCGCTAGCCAAGAGGAGAAAAACACTAGATAACTGTACTAACATTACTATAGCTGCTAGTCCTGCACTTCTTTCATCCTTATGGATGTTCTACGACCCAGACTATTGAACTTGGACGGAAGATGTTACCGTGTCTATCCAAACAAGCAGTCTGTTGTTGTTGAAGGATTCTCTGATAGCGAAGCCCCGCCGGTTGCCTTTGGGCATGAAGACGAAGGCCTAAGTGCAGGTGCAGGTTTGTTTTAGCTATTCAAGTGAATAGTTGCGGAGCGTGTAAGATTTCTTCACGATCAGCTTTCCTCATATTAAGTAAAATGACCCCCACACTCTCCCAGTCTCCCACAAGCAACAGGCACAGAAAACCCGGCAGGCCGGTACCAGGTGCCAGTCCCAGTTTGCAGAGCATGGCGCATCTCGCCGAGATCTCGGATGCACAGAGGCAAAAATATTCGGGTGCAAGTGCGCAAAATGCTGAAAATAATAGGCCTACTGAAGTGCACACTTTAGCCTTTAGGTGCACAAAGGAACAAAATTTCAGTTAGAATGCATGTTGGCAGCTATTTGTTATTAAGAATTTATGTGTACACATCAAAAATGAAGAGCAGCACATGTTAATTTTTTCGTACAGCTAAATCTCAAGTGCACAAAATTCTAGAACTCAAAAGATCTCGGGTGCACCCTTGCAACACTCTGCACTCTGCAGTCTGGGGTGCCACCAGGTAAGAGTCTTGAGACATGCTTGACGTCCTGACTCCTGTCGCCAGGGCTGGATGCTTTGGCCGGTGCAGGAGTAAGTAGCAAGGCTGTTGCATCACAGTGCGCAATGCAACTTTGCATCCAGTTGTAGCGTAAACAATTGCAACATCAAAGATCACTTCCATTTCATGATTTCACCCCAACACGTGTCAAAGTATTTTTTTAAAATAAGGCATATACTTTTATTTATGCTAAATTCAAGACCTGATGCTGTGATTTGAGTTATGTAAACAGTTCGCATCAAAGTTGTTGCCCTTCGTACTCGATCACTAAACTTTTTTTCACCTGCTGCAGAATTTGGGTGACCACTAGTGTTTTATTTTTCCTACCATCAATCAAATGATGCATATGACTGTAACATAACATCCTTTCCTTGGTCCTATTGGTGGGTGTTCAAGCAGAAGTATGAAATTCCATTTCAAGCTAGTTCCGATTCACCCCAAGCTACCTATAGCCTAGACCAATTATTTACGTAACTTAAATTTATTGATTGCATTAATTGTACAATAGTTTGAGTAGTTAAGTGTATTTTAAGTTTACGAGTTATTCCTTCTTTTATCAGCAATATGCGACTCTGATGAGCAAATTGAAAAGATTGGTGAAAATTTCAAGCTTTTTCTGAGAGATATTCCAAGCATCTACTTGAAGCACATTGTTGGGAAAAAGGCAGAGACGAAGCGCAAAATAGAGCGGGAAACTTCTACTACCATCACATTGCCAAAGCGTAACACAGAAGGAGACCTAGGTACAGTGCAGTAGCGTATTATTGGGCTGAGTTATTTCTGTAGGCCCAACTAACACTACATTCTCACTAGGTCTTGCCTGATTAATCCACTAATTGATTGCACTACAGTGAAACCTATCTATAACGGTCACCTCTGAAAAATGACCTGAGAAAAATGACCTTTATACACAGGTGGCCTTTTTGTCCAGGTTAATTTCTATAGAAAGTGTCATTTGGGGTTATGAAGAGTGGCCTTTATATACAGGTGGCTACTTTATAGAGGTGGCCGCTAATACAGGTTTGACTGTACTAACAATTGATTTATCTCTGTAATTGTAAGTATGAAATGTTTCATTTCATTTATATATTGTCAGAAGAGCAACACCCTTTCAATCATTGTTATGCACATTACATGGGCTTGGGACGGCCTCTTCATGTAGAGGACCGTCTATATTCTTATTATTACAGTATAACCCGGTTAATATCACCTTGCTTAATATCACAGCCCGCTTAATAGCACTCCAGTTTGAGAACCAAGCTCGGTCAGAATCAACTATTTTAACCCGCTTAATATCACAACTCGCTTATTACAGTCAAACCTGTATTAGCGGCCATCTCTATAGAGCAGCCGCCTGTGTGTAAAGGCCACTCTTCTCAACCCAACAAGGAACACTTTCCATAGAAATCAACCTGGACAGAAAGGCCACCTGTCTATAAAGGTCAATTTTCTCAGGTCCCACAGGTGACCGGCGTTATAGAAAGGTTTCACTGTATCACAATTTTTGACTGGAAAGCCATAGTGATATTTACAAGGTTACACTATACATGGGACTAGATTATTTCCTTTTCTTTTGTTGGCACGCTTTCTTTGCATTTGTTTAGCTTGACTGTCCACAAAGACACCATTGAGCAGTTGATAGTGGGACTGTGAGATAATGAGATTACTCAAACAGTAGAGCAATATGCAATAATGTCACTAATCAAAGGCTTTTTTTTTCAAGGTCTGACTAATTGCCTATAAAATCGATTGTTTGAACCGATTAGATGATTACAGTAATTGATTCTTAACTTTCTGCAATCGGCCCAGTTGCATAATGTCATCTTAGTACAATGCTATATACTTGCAATTATCTGACGTTGACCTCAAGAATGCAAGACCAAATCAATTCTGTTTATTTCCTTCTTAGAGATTTGTGGCAAGAGCAGAAGTGGCGTTCTCTCAGCAAAAACGAGGATAGAAGTCATTGTAGAAAATGCCAGATTGCATCAAGTCCCAACACACTTTCTTGCATTGCCAATAGATTCAAATGCTGTTCACGAGAAGGTGCTAGAGTTTACTAGAAATGTGATGAGAACATGCTATAAGGTATACATACAATATATTCAAACTGAAAGGCTACTGTTTCAATTACAACTCTTTTGTTAGGACTGGACAATGATAGACTGACCCTGTACTGTATTTTGATCTCAGTGTGGCTACGTGACACACAGTTCCCGGTAATATACTTAGGTTTTGTTCCATTTCAGTTTGAAGTTAAATTGAGAGTAACTTTTTAAGACCCATAATCAGTTCTAATTTGAAACACAAATACCTTTTACAGTGAAACCTCGTTAATATCACTATGGTTTTCCAGCCAAAAATCGTGATAATAAGGGGGTCGTGATATTAAGCGGGTACAAATAGTTGATTCTGGCCGAGCTTGGTTCTCAAACTGAAGTGATATTAAGCGGGGTGTGATATTAACTGAGGTGATATTAACGAGGTTACACTGTACTATTACTTTATGCAAGTATATATTGATTTTCTCTACTGATTCTTGCGATGAGATATTAATCACTAGTTGCTAAGGTAATACGTTATTTTTAAGTTACTACTGTACTTGCTAGAGTTTACCAGTACAGTAATAGGACTTTAACCTTGATTTGACCTTGATTTGTTTCTCGGGTAAACTGTAGTAAACTCAACTGTAAACTAAACTGCAAAAGTAAACTACAGTTTGCCCGAGAAACAAATCTGTGAGTCTGCACGCAGGCTAGATTTTACCAGGTAGTCCAAAATAAGATAGTGAAAGCGTTGCAGTCCTTTATTGACGTTTGGATCATTTATCATTATCTTTGGGCTTTGGCCAACACCGTATGACTCATTCCTAGAAACATGACCTGACTCCACACCATCGAAAGAAACAAAGTCATGTTGACAGTCGAGTTACTTGAAAAATCACAATTATTTAACAGCAAAGCACAAGCAACTGACAAGATGGCCAAGACGTAATACCTGACTCCATATCTGACTAATGACTTAATAAGTTTATATGTACAGTCAAACATGTATTAGCGGCCACCTCTAGAAAGTAGCCACCTGTGTATAAAGACCATTCTTCAAGACCCCAAAATTGCATTTTCTATAGAAACAAACCTGGCCTGAAAGGCCGCCTGTTTATAAAGGTCATTTTCCTCAGGTCCCAGATGTGACCATTAATCCATTATAGACAGGTTTCACTGTAGGTATGTTTTGATTGGAATAATTTCAGCAAATTTTAAAACATTTTCTTATGTAGGAAATGTTGAGCCTGAGAGTCAATAAGGTCTGTAGTTATATTTTTTAAATTTTAATCAAATTTAAATTCATTTAATAAAAAATGCAAATGTGATCATAACACATTTGTTTACTTTTTCAGTCTCGTGGTGTCAGTGCAGATATCTTTCAATTGCCCGAACGTCTACATTTAACCCTTGGCATGGTCACCATCAACAGCGTTGCTGAAAGGGTATGTAGACCTATAGATGCACAACAGCATTGCTGAAAGGGTATGTTAGGCCTATAAATGCAGTTGTTTATTTCAAAAGCTCTTATTAAACCTGCGCGTGACTAGCGGTAGAGACAAATGCAGGATTTACCGCTCACTAGGCCTACTCTTAAAGTTTTTTTGGTTTAGCCTACCATGTATTAATCTGTGCATAAGATGATCATGTATTTAGCCGGACCAACCTTTCCTCTTCAAGCTATGGGTTTAGCACATCTAACACTGTGAGAAAAAAGTACTGAAAATGTACTGAAAAAGTGCTGAAAGTGTACCAAATGTTCAGCACTTTTAAGTACTTTTTTCTCATAGTGTAATGCACCATAAAACAGCACTGCTGAGGTGGTAATTTGAGACAAATAATTTGGTACTAGAAATTCAAATTGTATAAGCCTACAGTAGGCCTTAAGATACGGTATTTCATTTTGAAATGAAATGGATTGGTTTGTTTTGCCACAGACATGGTTGGTATCATCATCATATCGTAATAATTTTGCCTCTAACCTCCATTCTACTTATTAAACTGTTTCCAATTTTACTAAGGAAATGTAAAACGATTGATTTTGTTTGATTTTATCAGGATGACATGGCGTCAAAACTATCTGACATATTTCGTAGGGTTCAAAGGTAGGTCGTTTGCTACGTTTATTAGTAAGCTATTGCTTGTTAATGACTACTTTTTCATTAAGAAGGTCACTTACTCACGTGTTTGCTAAATTTCCTTTTTTTTGTGGCTTTCCGCTGTTTTAAACTGTAATGCGCCATACATCAGCACTTGATATTCAAACAACGGAATAACAATAGGCCTATCAATTAGTGCTATTCGACAGCAAATTAGTCAATCCTAATTTGCCTTATCTTGATGTGTACAGATTTTGCGGCTCTAATGTTATTGCTGTGAAACACTGAAAATGGTTTCATTTTTGTTTAAATAACAACATTAGGACCTACGCTATTACTTAGCGCAATTTGTATATGTATACATTGCACAACATTGATAATAACTCGACTATAAACATTTTGTTGCTCTCGTTAGAACCCCTGTATCTGACTGTGTGTCATTTGGTAACTGTGTATCTTCCAGTAATGCTTCTATCTTGTAGTCATATATGAGATGAGATAACCAGTTTGTGTTTACATCAAGAGACGACTGTTGTGACTGTGTGTCAGTCGGTAACTG
>OFHS01004998.1:0-12679 GCA_900245855.1 Calvadosia cruxmelitensis
CTCTCTTTCTTGGAAGTTTCCTTAAGATACAGAAGGGGACTTAGCAAACTATATTACAAGGAGCAATGCCGTCTTCAATTTTACGATTGATAGTAGTTCTGTATTACCATTACTGTGCAGTTTGTATATCTCTGTTTAATATGTTTTACTATTGTTTGCAGATTAAATTGTTACAAATGTTATACTCTTTGTACTATTTTGGTATTAATTTTGTTGAAATCAATCGTAATAATATTGGGTCAGAGCTGAAACGAGGCCGCAAATAAATAATAAGGATGGGTACAATATGTGTACCTACAGGGTACAGATGAAATGAACCTTATATAGTACCCTAAGGTACAAATGTGTACCCAAAGGGTACAAAATGAGTTGATGAAAGGGTACATATTTTGTACCTTGAGGGTACACATATGTACCCAAGGGTACTATATAAGGTTCATCGCATATGTACCCTTAGGGTACATATATTGTACCCTCGGTTCTTATAGTGTAGATCTCTTTTCTGTGACGCTGAGTGACGATCTGAGAGCTATAAAAGCTCTGAGACGGTTATAGAGCTATAAAAAATGCAATATTTGTAAAGCGCATTCACTACAATCTAAAACCAAAAGGATAAGAATGATCATTCTGAAGATTAACATAACTCTTCGAAGAATTTTGCCTTCAAGCCAACTCGCTCCACATCTTCAAGCTCCTGCCACTTTCTCCCAAACCCCCAGTTGTTGGCTTCTTCCCGAACGATATACTATTTCAAGAAAGCCACAATGCTTTGTAAGGATGTATGGACAGACTCTATAACATTACCAATCGAAATGGAAGAAAAGCAAACATTTAATGAGCTTGTACACCTTAAAAAGCTTTGCTGCCCTGTGTCTTTTCTCCCCTTTTCCGTAGTCGTGTCATAGAGGCAGAACAAAAATAGCTACATATATTAGATGTGCATACGAATAGCATTTCCAACAACTGCTGTTGCGAGTTTGCAACGAATAATCGGAAATTTCATGGAAGTGAGGGTCCAATGTCGTTCCGATCCTGAAGGATCATTACGAACGCTTCACTATACTTTTGTCAAGATACAATAACTAGTTACAGTACTACATACTTGATATCGACTGTAAAGTTGTAAATGCCTAACTCAAAATACTTTACAATTCTTTTAAATGAAAATGTAATAATCAGTCACGTCCATACAGTATAGTATAATATTCAAGTACATTACAATATTAACAACCTGTCAATACATAGAAATATGTGGTCCTATCACAGTCCGTCAGATGTATTGGAAGCATCCTTCAGATAGAAGTTCGCTTATTCGAAATATATTCTGAGTGGTTTTCAATAGTGAGACTGCCACCGCTCACCATAGTATAAATATTGAAAAATAATAACTACTGGAAATTCCACATTTGCTTGCATGCAGATTTACCTATAGAATTTGAAATGGTTTCCGTCTCATCAGTTTCAAAACAGTCCTTTTCCTCATCAATCTTGCTAAATGAACAACTTGAATGAAATTCCACGCAGGCATCCAGCGCAAGTTTAGGAATGAAGTCCTACCTCTTCAACAGCTCTAAATGTTGCTCCTACTTGTGAAGCTGAAACAAAAGTCAAGTTGATTAACAATCGATTATCAAGTTACGTAATAACACTAAATAAATTTGTTAGTAAACAAATCTTCCAGGGAACCAAAGTAGGAGCTAAAATTCTCCGCTTATAATGTAACTTCTTTTTTGTGAAAACTAATCTTTTTTCAAAAGGTTACTCCAATAACTCTGACATATCTTGTCTCTTAAGGAAGGTCTCTAATTTTGGCTCAATTGTCTTCTGTTTCATTCGTTTAACTGTACTCCTGCTTCCTCTCTAGTTTCTTCCGCGCAACAAGTAATCAGTTCGCGTTCAAACTGTATTAACGACAGCACAAAGGACTTGGCTCTGTTTACGCACGCTTTTTGCGCGTAGACTAACGTAGACTTACATAGACTGCTTGTAAGGTCACGTGGTCAGCCATTCACCTCCATGGGCAGTCAAAATAGTAGACTCATGCTAGCGGCGTGGTGCCTTTTCTCCAGCGTGCTTGCTCGAGGTACATTCATCCTGAGAGGATTGACGGCAAGTAAATAATCTCAAAGTGACTGACAGATACCGCTACTTCTGTTTTCCCCAATTTTGTGACCCTCTTTCTAACATTAAGCGAGTAGATATTGAGCAGAAAATGGAGTTAGCGTACTATATAAAAAGTGTTAGAAAATGCAAGGGCAGATTTTGAGGAGACAATCAATCCAATTGCAAAAGTTTTCGAGGGCCCAGAATAATGCTCCTTCCAGTAGAGTCTTTAATGTGTTGGAGTGTGTGAATGCATTGTTCAATAAAAGCTGAAGTTTCAACCAAATTAGATTTTGTAATAGGAGATTTGGAATTCATTGCATACTGTATATATTTATTGAATTTAGAATATCAAAAAGGTTATCAATCATTTTTATAAAAGCAATAGTTGCTTTGCTGCCTCGAAATTGTTCATGACCATTTTCAGATAAATTATGAAATGGCACTGGCAATGCTGTTGCTCCATATTTGGATAGCCAACTTCACTTACATTTTGTGATTTTTCCAAGTATGTGCTTCACTCGCTATTTGTGGGCAATGTGGAGGATGTCTTGGGATTGTACATTAAGCATTTGAATGATGTACTCCCATTTGATAGGATAATCCTCAGGCCAAAACTCACCACTGTCACTGAGAGCATTTCTAGCCAATTATAGTATATGGCAGACATAGAACACTCCATGCTTGGGTGCGAAACTAGTGCTCTAATTTGGTGACGTCACACCCAAGGTTTTTTCAGGTTGGCAAGCTTTTTCGCAGTACCATCTAGGGTGAGAGGGTTCACGTGGATATAGCTCTCCATTAATAAATCGATGGATTGTGTTGCAGTGTAGCTTTGGATTTCGGAATTTATTTGTTTGGTAAAAATAGGCGATTGGCACGACCACACCTGTTTCAGGCCAATTGCCATCACAAACAGGGCACTATGGGCCATTGAATCTGGCTCTTATCCAGAAAATTCACCGCAGGTGACGTTGCCTACACATTGAGGCTTGCTGTTGTACCATACTGTATCCTTCTTGATTGACATTTCATCAATTAATAATGAGCATTCTTGTTTTGCGTATTTGCTTGCAATTGAATCCATGGCATTAATCCAAGATCCAGGTTCAATGTCTACCTTTCTGGACCATATTCTTAATGTTGATGCATGTAGGAGATCAATATCATGATCACGGCAGTAACGATATGCAGCAGGGCTGTGGAAATTAAGAGTTACTGCAAAGCGTCGTATTTCATCGGTGTATGATTTATTGTCAGTTGATTTGCTGGCGGAATGGTCTGTATTGGACACGTCGAAGTGGCAGAAGTTTCTGTCTATGGCCTCGGAGCTACAGGCTGATAGCAGTTGCCGACTTTTTAATGCTGCTGGCACATCTTTCAGCTTTTCGTGCCGCGTACAACGACCCGCAACTTCTAGACGATATTTGGCTGTGATCTGATCACTTTTCTTAGGCAGTTGATAATAATAATAAATCGTGACACGCAAAAGTAGTAGCGGCACGTTTCAAGGAAGGTGCGAAATTCTTGCCCAGGAATGACGATCTCTCGTCATTGTGTTAATTTCGGTGACGGAGATGTTGCGGCTAGCCAAGGTCATCCTGTAGCAGCCGACGGTGTGTAGCTCGTAGCGCCCCTCCGCGCCTGAACGGTTCGGACGCCTGGTTGTTTGGGTGCATCAACAAGGTCAGTGGCGTTTGTGGTCGCCGCATAGCGTGTAAAAGTAAGGCAAGCCTTCTTTCCTTTACAGTTGTGGATGCGGCAGGCAGACGGGAGAGAGCGTACAGGTCATCGTTTGACATGACATGACATATGGGTAGTGCATGTTGGGTGTTGATAGCTGTGGTCAGATGTTGTCGCCAGATTTGTAGTGAACGATACACCGTTGAAGATGTTTACACTGTACTTGGTCTTGTATTTGGTGCTTCTAGAGTCGACACTTTCAAGCAGTTTGTTAATTTACTCCGCAGACGTATGCTGGAAACGCATATCGGGAGTGCCAAGGTCTAGCATACTGCTTGTTAATCCCAAGCCGAAGTCGAAGCTTGCGGTAATGTCTGTAATGTTTACCTTTTTCACCACTCTGAATCATGAATAAAAATGCATCTCGCGGATCTGTAAAGCCCGGTTTTCAGTCGAATTTCCAAAGGCGGCTCTTAGCCAATCAGATTGCGAAAACCGAAAATGTCATGCTATAATATAAGTTATATAATTAACTGGGTGTTCATTTGATCCCCTAAGTGCTAGTTTGCGACTCGACAACTTTTCACGCTGTCCTGGTTAAGGTTGGCGTCATGAGAAATTGCTGCTTGTGTTCATGCAAGAGATCGACTTATGGAGCGAGAATTGACTTGCTTAGCTATTATTCAGTAGTCCCTTTTGAAATGGCAAAAGTTTCTACCAACTCTTTCTGGCTCCATTGTAGATGTCATGTTCTGCAGTGCATGTGACTGTTGCAGAAAGTATATTCCAAAGTCACATATTGGGTCATTTGCAATTCCCATATAGCTGCTGTTGCAAGCATCAAGCCAGTAATTGACAAGTTGAATATAATTTGATTCCTCGGCTTTGGACGGTTTGATGCAACGGATTGTTGCTGCTGATGTGGCAGATAGCAGCTGAGCAGCTGTACGGATGCGTTGTCGCTCACTTCTTTGGACAGTCAGATGATTGGCCTTGAGTTTGTGATGAATCCTGAACACATTATTTAAAACATTCGCGTATAGATTTTGTTAACATTCAATATTACTGATACCAAACAAATTGTCAACTCAGCTACAGCATCCATTAGAATAGTTTTCATTTACATTCAAAACCAACCAACAGCTCTCATATTTAAGCAATGGTGATTTATCTTTATTCTCCATAATCATTGAGGATACCCCAGAACTGCTGACCGTCAATGCCTGTTCCAAGTCTATTATGTGATTCGCAGTAGCTTTAATAGATGGAGGACATCTGCCAATGCTTAAATTTGTCTTTGGGGATCAACAGGATATGGGAACCAGGTCTTATCAATGCTGAAACCAAGCTGTTTCCAAAGACCGAGATTTGTCCGTCGGCCCCATGTCTGATGTTATAGCTATAACTCTGTCGTCAACATTTTCGATGGATATGATGATGTCCTCAAGCAACCGTTTTGACTTGGGCCGTCAGATTCGAAAAATATTGCTTGCTTCCAAGGTGCTGCTGGCCCATGCACTATTGCAACTTGTAGGTATTGATTTGGTTCGTAAACCTTATCGTCCTTTGCCTTGAATGCAAATGCTTCTTTTACTTTCATTTCGTCAAATGAAATTACGGCAAGTTTGTGATGCATAGACTCTGAAGAGTCATATGATTCCATGACACGAAGCAACACACACTAGAAAGAACACATTTAGCAGCACTATTATTTGAATAATGTAACTTGGGAAAGAAAACAAAGCAGTCAATTAATTTGTCAGCTACTTTATCTTCTAGGTTTTTGATCATGATAGTAAATAAACTGCGTCATTAGACTTATAAAGCAAGTAAAACTGCGTTGACTGTTGTTCAACATTGGTATCGGTCAACTTACTGTCTATAACACTTCTTTGTTTACCAGGACGGAATTCAAAGTTTGCACCCTCCCCGTGAGACGCCAGGCAGGAGTAGTAGTTTGCGATGGCAAGTGTAATTGTATGGTTTTCGTAGAGAGTGACCGCATTACGAGGCAATGATAACGTCGCTCACATCCCACTGCTTGCTCTTGCTGTTGCCATAAATAAGGAAACTCACTCACCATGGTGCGAAATCTTACGATGTTACAGTTTCTTTTCACAATCTTGCTATTGTCCGTCGTTGAGATGCAACCTGAGGGACAATTTGATACACTTATTTATTGTGTTATAATTTAAATTAATATTACTAATACTCACACATTAAATTTGTTTAAGCTCGAGTGCATTTATCTGCCTCTTGAATCGATCAAGTCCAGGAGATTGCACTTTAATGTCAACTTCTGCACCCATGTTGGTTGTCGATATCAACTGCAAGGGGGACCTCCTGCTATCAGTCTAAGTTGGCCGTCCATTCATTTTAATACAACTGAGTACTTTTTAGATCTTAATTATAGCTATAAGCTGGAACTGCAGTCTAGCCATGCCAAATTCACTTTCATCTTCGAATGTTGCTAATTTATGTGTGCTGCTTTGAGTTTGTTTCCAAGTCGTAAACAATTCATCTTTCTGGATTTTGTGCAGCGGCTCCCCTTTCCACTTCTCATTCAAACATTGTGCCACTGTTTGCGAGAGTGTTTAGTGCAAGCTTCAGCATGTGACAGGCGTACAGAAGCAAATGGAGGTTTTATTCAGGGATGATTGGATGGTGGAA
Source organism: Calvadosia cruxmelitensis (assembly GCA_900245855.1). Classification (NCBI taxonomy): domain Eukaryota; kingdom Metazoa; phylum Cnidaria; class Staurozoa; order Stauromedusae; family Kishinouyeidae; genus Calvadosia; species Calvadosia cruxmelitensis. Next base: position 6,457 of record OFHS01004998.1, read on the forward strand.
CCCAGCGGACAAACGTATTCGAATGTTGGTCGATCTCGCATCGATTTGACGACGTCGGTTCCGCGCCGTTTCATCATCATCATCATCATCATTTAATCTGAAAAATCCGATAAGCTTACAAAGCTTTTTAGCACGGAGCAGATAATGTTTTGCAGTTGAATATGAAAGAAATGTCGACGTCGATGCACCGACGCGATATCGACACTTGCGTTTATATATATTCACTTGCGGATTTTACTTTTCAAATATATTTTCCATGTACCATCGCACAGCTTTTTAAGCAAAAAAGACAAAACTGATCATTTCTTTGCATTCATTTATTGTGCCTGTAAAATAACAGAACTACACAGCAGAGTGTACACAGCAAGTATAATCATTATTATAAATAATTTTTACAAGCATCACTTGAAGAGACAAAATTTAAATAGAAAAAGAAACAAACAGAATTTAACAAGTAATACGCAGTAGCTTGCGTGTTGTGTCTATAATCTGAAAACCTCAGTTTCTTGATGGTTTCTCTATGGTTCTCTTTTTCTCTTCCTTCGTCTATAACCATAACACACTTTCAAATTAGATTTTAAACTTTCTTCCGTCTCACTGGGCTACAACGTCCGCTGCTTGAAGATAATTAATTAAGATGAAGCTTCATTGCCCTTTATAAAATAAATACCAAGAAAAGAATTCAAGAAATGCTAACTCAGCATTATTGACAAATGTCAGAAAGCAAGCAAGTATTGATAAAGAGATGCGAGAGAGTATTTCTAAACAAGAGTATGGGAATAATTCAAACATGAATTAATTTATTCGCAAAGTAAATTTAGCCAAAGAAAGTTTCATTTACCTTTTGGACAGTCTTGAAGGCAGTGGAGAACAGCAAGTAGTAAGCAACTTTTGCTGGTCAGGGTTTCCAGTTGAATTGGCAAATCTCTACTTCAAGAATTTAATAATTTCAATTTGCAAAGAAGATGATTATTGCCCAGAGAGCGAAAAATTGGTAACGCCAAAATGTTTGATATTTTTTGCCAGTCGAAGTTTTGATTGACGTTATCATAATTATATTTCGCTGATTTGATTGGTTGGCGCATTAATGAGTCATTAATGAGTTGCCTGGTTGCGGCATCCGAAACCAGCTTCGTCGTGTGGACCATGCGCGGGGTAATCCATAGTTCCCCATTGTTGACATTGTATCGTTCTGGATGAGAGGGGCAACCATGCACAAAAGATATTCGAAAGGGTCGGTGACATTCGGCGATAAAGGAAAAAGCTTTCGTGGCCACCAAGCTGCATTTACGTAATCACTTTGGCGTGCTCTCCTTGCTCTTGCCTCTTTTGCAAAATGCAAATTGGGACTAACCCAGAATAGTTTCTTGTAGCGGTCTTGCCTTCTACAAATTCTCCTTAACAATAGCAGCAAAAAATCTTCTTCTTTGTTCCCCTGCTGATGGCCACATCACACAGTTTTCCTGTTGTCTTGCCATGAAAGGGATAAACAGCATGGGTCAAAAGTGCAACTCAAACGTGCAAAACCAGGTTTCTTCTTGGCGATTAAAATGGGTTTTGATGAGTGATTGATATAGGCAAAACAAAAACTTGCGATAGAGATACGAACCGGAGAGCTGTGTATATGAAATCGCATGACTAATGTAAATTCGGAAATCGCATGCGATTGCAATTACCGAATTCGCATAACTGGAAAAGGGCCTTCAGCCAAACTTGGGATGAAGCTGCTACGAAGCACGAGTTCTCGCAGCGACTGAGCAAAGACGCGCGTTCTCTGTTGGCTCGGGTTCTAACCAACGTGTCTTGATTCAATCCATCTTTGTCTCCAGGAATTCTCATGTCATTGGGAAACCGGAATAATGACAGGGAATTATATTTGCAACATAATAATGAAACAACATATAAAGACAGATGGAAAATGCCTTATTTTTCAAATTTGTTGCAACATGTGCATAGTGATGAAGGCAAAGCAGCCGTATGGGCTGCACGCAGGCAATTATTCTGACGAAGTCGCGCTTTTCCCATTCATTCGCGTACTGTTTGAGTGGATAGTTGTGCCTCTACGCCGTGTTGGGCGTAATCAAAAGTGGTTTCAATTTTCCGGCATTTGAAATGTAGAGTAACCCGATCCAGTCTTTTTTCCAGATCAGTCTGAACCTCACTGTAGTAGCATTATCCTCCTTATGGCGCAAACAGACAACATATTCCTTTGTAAATAATGCTCTAAAGATAACGTATGAATGTCAACAGACATGGCTATGATTATTGATGCGTCTTCTAGACTTTAAAGTGGAAGGGATTCCGTCATCCAAGATCTTGGAGTCTGGTTTACTGTTGGCAGTAGAATCTGGATTTTCCAAGGGCATGACCTGTGAGGTTCCATCAGCGAATGGTTCTTTTAAATTTGGAGAGAAATTGATAGATGTGCGCTTGTGCAAAATTGTTGAAAGCTGCACAAGAAATAGTTTAAGGTTTAGCAGTGACAGTCCAATGTTGCACCTCACAACAGGTCTACATAAGTTCCAATCTGGACAGCAGTCAGGATTTTTTCAAGGTTTCCAAGGCTATCTTGCATTTTTCACCAGGTCCTAGGGTTTGACACAGTGATGTACATTTTATCCTGAGTAATGTCTATTCTTCTATGTTTCAGGTTGCTGTAAACTCCATAGTAGAAAGCACAGAGTGTCTGCTGAGTCAGGTGTTGAACTCACTGGAAGATAATATCAACTCTGCCTTAGGAGATGCTGATGCTGGTGTAAAGGCTGCTGTGTCTGAGGCGAAGAAAAACGTTTCTGGTCCTTTTGATGGCATTGGCACAGAGTTCTTGCACAGGCAGTATGTGGAGAAGAACTTCAATTACGTGCCTTACTCTATTGAAATTCTCGGAACCAGAATCGTGAAGAAGAAGTCTGGCTGCAAGATGGTTCTGTCCGAAAAGATTGAAGAATTCATGTACATAACTATTATTGAAAGCCTGAAGCAGCTTCTGAGCAATGAATGCATCAGAGAAATTGTACTACAGCAACCAAAATATTGCAGAAAAGGTATGCTGTATGATATCTGTGATGGCTCCCTGTGCAAGGATGATGAATATCTGCAAGCGCACAAAGAGGTACTCATGCTGATTCTGTATCATGACGAACTGGAAGTTTGCAACCCCCTGGGAAGTAAGGCCGGCAAACACAAGCTCGACATGTATTACTACACTCTTGCAAATTTGTGACCGAAATGCCGATCAAAGCACCGTTCCATGAGACTGTTGGCGCTAGTTAATGCTAACCTGGTGAAGAAATACGATGTAGCACCAATCCTTGAACCACTCATTCGCGACCTCAGAACTCTTTATGGTGGAATCCCTGTGATCTTCAATTCTGAAAGTGTGCAGGTTTATGGCAAGGTTGTGTTGTGTACTGGTGATACTCTCGGAAAACATCTATGGGGAGGATTTAAGGAAGGTGTTGGCGTGTCGTCCAGAAATGCCGAACGTGCTACTGCGAATTTAACAGTATGCAGTCACAGTTTCTTGAAGAAAATTTTTTGTTGCATGACAATCTACTTTATCAGCAGGAATGTCATTAAATTGAGGCTGCCGCAACAGAAGCACTTCAAATGATTTAAGAACAACATATGGAATCGACCGAAGAAATCCGCTGTGTAAAGTGCCTGGTTTTGATGTCACCACCCAGCTTCCTCAAGACATTATGCACACTCTACTTGAGGGAACAGTTCAGTATGAGCTATGACTGGTAATTAAACACCTATGCTGCCAAACACGTATATATACGTGTTTCTGACACCCCCCGCCACAGGCCAAACACGTATATATACGTTTTACTGACGTCACTTGTTTGAAGGCCTCCAATCAGCGATTGCAGTTATGTCAGGTGATCATGTATTGTTAGTTTAACCAATAGGGATTGAGCTTTACTTTGAAGTTTGTTTCACGTGATTCGAGCATGATTTGAGGAAGTTAGCCAATATTTTCCAAAATGTCAAGATTTCGGTCAGGCGGGAAGCCACCTTCACGAACAACAACAATGTTTACAACGGCGTTAAAGCAGAAGTGGTTGCATTTAAAGTCGAATTGGATCATTCTTCGAACGAAGATTATGCTGCTGATGAAGCTATGAAAGATTTGATCCAGGATGATGACTCTGTTGCTAGTTCTGAATGTTTGAACTGAATCCTCCGCTTCGGCTTGTTGATGACAAATCATAGTTCTTAGAGAAATCCTAAGTTCTAAGATTTCTCTAAGAACTATGGACAAATCGCCCACGACAAAGACAGCCGACTCTTCGTTGGCATGGTTCTAACATTAAACGGAATTTGGGCGAGGATGGCAGTTCCACGTCGTGCACATGTTGCTGATACTGTTGGAATATTGCAGGATTCGTTTTTCAAACATAGAGAGGAAACAACAACGAAAGTGCTTCGGTCGCGTTGCACAGATCACAAAAAACGCTCAGAAACTCGAACGATAAGTAGCTATTCGGCGTCGACTTACACATTCATCCTTGCCTTCATGCTTGCCATACTTCGCAATGTTATGAATTGAGGACTGCTCTATTATGTACATGCAAATTTTATTTGATTGCCTAATGTTGAGTCTTATATTTTGGAATATAGTTTGTGGAAACAGTCTACAATTTTCTCCTTGCTGGTGTTGTTTCGATCCGATGAAGACGCTAAACATTGCAATAAACTGCTGAGAGTTACACAATTGATGTGCAGAATAACTATATGCAAAAGCTCTGTTCAAATTCTACTTTTATTGGGGGAGTAGAACGGTTGTAAAATGAATTTTACAAAACTGGAAAGATTGCGAATTCTGTGAAAACCCCGTGGCCTGTGGAGTGCGCAATGTGTCAAAAATGATGGCAGTACAAGTGGTGATACTAAGCGGATTTGTCACTCTTCAAGGAATTAGTGGTGCTTTGGCAAGTCACTGCTTCGGTTATACGGAAATCAGTGACAAGCCAGGGCCATTGAAGGAAACAGTATTTTCCGGCGAGGAAAATTACGAGCTGAAATGCAATGCTTCGCAGACAAGAATCTTCCTCCGCATCTTAGCATTTCTGCAGGATTGTATGGTTGACGATTGGACAGGCATTGAACAGTATCGTCAGTTTTTGACAGATATGTCACAAATTGTGCTTATGACATTCTTACCTGTTATTCGGCAATCGTCACTGGATGAACTAAAGGTGATAATTTGTGAACAATTGTCCAGTTTCAAAAAGCTGTTCCCGTTAAAAACAATCACCCCGAAGCAGCACTATTTGATCTATCTGCCTGGCTTGATGGAGCGCCTTGGTCCATTGATCAGATCATCTTGCTTCAGCCTCGAATCAGCTCACAGCTATTTCAAAGAACTTGCTCGGAAGCAAAATTTCAAAAAATTGGCAAAATCACTTGCAAGGCGTCATCAGTTTCTTGAGTGCTGTAATTCTGGTGATGCATTTGAATCGCCAAAGTCTCATCCTCTCATTGCTGCAGAGAGAAAGTACGGCATTCTGAAGAATGTTGAGTAAAGTTCTGCCCCAAAGCTGAGAGGAAAACTGAATGATGATCGGCTTCTTCCTGGACTGAGCTTAGACAACGCCTACACAGCCAGCTGGCTTATTGTGCTTGGTACAAAATACTGCAAGTCTGTAGTGATTGTTGTTGACGAGGACAAGGAGTATCATTTGCCATTGTTTGATGAGATCGAGAAGATTTACGTCCTGCCTGGTTATGTGTATTTTGCATGCATGGTATTCCCAGCACGCTCCTTCGAGCCACGTTTTCAAGCATACTCACTGGACTGGACTTGCTCTGAAAAGGCTCATGTAGCTTATGAGATGCTCGAGGATGATGAGGCGGAGCCAAAAAAACCGCGAAGCGGTTTTTCCCGACCCCGCCCGGGAGGGAAAACAGGCCACGGAGCCCGCCTCCCGACACTCAGCCACAACACCATTCCGCAGATGGTCAGAATGAAAAATTACGGGCACTTCTAGGGGCGTGGCGGAAAAAAAAAAAATTCACGTCACTCTGCTCGCAAGGCTTCTGGGAGTTCGGTAAAATTCGCCCAAATCGCCGTATCTATCGTAGTTTTCGAGATATCGATAGCGTGACTACAGTCAGAAATAAACCGCTCACCAGCCTAGAAATCGTCGACCTAGAAATCGTGCGGTGGGCCGCACTTCACGTTGTCATCTCAGATTCCATACTTCCATAATCCTTT
>OFHS01005001.1:0-12677 GCA_900245855.1 Calvadosia cruxmelitensis
AAAGAGATGATTATACATGTCTAATTAATCCTTTTATCTGTGAAAGTAAAGGGTGGAGGAGGAATATTTGTGTAGGCTGATAATTATATAATCTTCATGACCTTTGCGTATTCTGATTGAGGGGGGTCGAACAAGGCGAGATTGCACAAAGGGGACCTGGTCTGGGCCTTGCTCCTTGAATCCTAAGGTATGCAGTGTACCTAAAAAGCCAAGGAGCGCTCCATCATTTAGATGAAAAACGGTTTTCGATGACGTTTACCAAGAGATCAAGAAATTGATGAAATGACTCTGATACTTTACGCTTTACAACTTGCATACGCTGGCTCCGTGCGTGTTGGTATCTGTGCGTGTTGGTATCCGTGCGTGTAGGCCCCTATGNATGCATACTACAATAGAAATAAGAATCCCCCGAAGTAGCAATAAGTTATTAGTTACCTGTATTTACAGGCACCCACAATGTAATGTTAGTTATCTAGCTGAATTTGGAAACTTTCTTGGTCATCTAGATACTAAAAATACTAAGTCAATAATTCTTGGCGATTTTAACATAAATGTACTCGATAACACATCTTCTCTAACCAAGAATTTTTTACGTTTATTAAAAGATTTTAATTTTGTTCAGCATATTTCTTCACCAATAAGAATAACATCAACCAGTTCCACCTACATTGATCTCGCGATCTCAAACTTTCACTCTGGCATCACTAGCGGAGTTACACTGGCAGAAGTTGCTGACCACCAGATGAATTTTATTGTGGTTAATAATGTAAAAACTAACAACAAAAATCATAAATTTGTCCTTACTCGTAACTTCAAGGCTTTTGACCCTAATAAACTCAACATTGTTATAAATTCTATTTCGTGGGACTTCCTTCAACTTTATTCTAATGTAAATGACTCATACTATGCTTTTCAGGCTGTATTTTTTACTATTATAAATGAACTCATACCACTCAAACGCATAAGAGTTAAGCAGCGAAAATGTAGATCATTTTTAGATGAAACAGCAAAAGAACTAAAATGTAAACGTGATAATTATTATAAAGTGTATATCAAATCTAGAGATGACAAATATTTATTATTATACAAACGAAATAGAAATCTTTTAGCTTCTTATCTTAGAAAGATTAAGACTAATTACTACTATAAAAATGTAATGGAAAATAAAGGAAACACGCAAGGCATGTGGAAAGTTTTAAAAGAGTTGTTACCAAGTAAAAATGTATATAATAACATAGATTCCTTAAATATAGATGATCATATTATAGAGAATAAATCAGAGATATCAAATCACTTTACACATTTTTTTGTTAATATTGGAAATTCATTGTCTTGTTGTATAGAAAATGTAAATATAAACCTGTTAGCATCGTACAAAACAATATAAAAGTTCCAAAAAACAAGTTTAATTTAACTGCAGTAAATGAGAATGATGTTATCAACATTATAAATTGTCTCCCTTTAAAACGATCATGCGGCATAGATCACATTGAAACAAGATTATTGAAAATGTGTTCTAAAAGTATCTCCAAACCGCTAGTTACAATTTTAAACTTATCTTTAGATTCTGGTTGTTTCCCTGAAGCATTTAAAATTGCTCAAGTTTCTCCACTTTTTAAAACGGGCGATACTCAAGATTCTGGAAATTATAGACCAATTTCTGTTTTGCCAACTTTATCTAAAATTCTCGAAAAACTAGTACATTTTCAGTTCTATGGATATCTTACTTCAAATAATCTACTTACTAATTTCCAATCTGGTTTTCGGCGACATTATTCTACAGCAACAAGTGTTTTATCTTTCACTGAGTTTTGTTTTGATCAAATACACAACAAAAAACTTGTCGGTGCAGTTAGTATCGACTTAAAAAAAGCATTCGACACTGTTAATCATGAAATTCTTNAAAAATAGTACATTTTCAGTTCTATGGATATCTTACTTCAAATAATCTACTTACTAATTTCCAATCTGGTTTTGGGCGACGTTATTCTACAGCAACAAGTGTTTTATCTTTCACTGAGTTTTGTTTTTATCAAATACATAACAAAAAACTTGGCGGTGCAGTTAGTATCGACTTAAAAAAAGCATTCGACACTGTTAATCATGAAATCCTTCTAAGTAAATTAAACTGCTATGGTATATCTGAAAACTCTTTACTGTGGTTTAAATCTTACGTCAGCGATCGTTTTCAGGTAGTTAATTTTAAGTTAAATGTAACAATGTTTCATCCTCCACAGAAATTTTTTTAGCAGGTGTCCCTCAAGGGTCTATTTTAGGCCCACTTCTCTTTTTAATTTACATCAATGACATTTGCCATTGTATTAACTTCTGTCAAATTGGACTTTACGCTGATGACACTATTGTATATGTTGGTGACAGCAACAAGTCTACAATTGAAAGTAAAATTATTAGTGGTTTAGAAAATGTTTCTTTATGGTTATCGGCCAACCAGCTTAGTTTTAACACTAACAAAACTAAATGTATGATTATAGGCAATAGACAAAGATTAGACAAATTATCAGATAAAGATTTAGATATTAATATAAATAATTACCAAATTAAGAATGCTAGATTATTAGAATATTTAGGAATTAAAATAGATAATTATTTTAAATTTGATGACCATATAGATTATATTATAGATAAAATAAATTGTTCCTCATTTTAGGCAATTGTTTGAGTTTTGAACATCTACCTATCATATCCACAGATTTTCTTCGGCGTGTTTTGATCAAACTTCAGGCAATTGTTCTCGAATTTTAGGCAATTCACACGCCGAGTATGTCGCATGAACAGAATCGATTATGAGGATTATTATGACCGTCTGGTGAAACTGGATCTTGAATCTCTGGAAGTACGAAGAGTCAAGTTTGACTTACATATGGTTTATAAAATTTTGAACAATCTTGTTGATCTACAAATAGATGATTTATTCGCGTACGACGTAAATAAATATACAATGCGTGGTAATTCCATGAAGCTGCAAAACATGCCAGTTCGTGCCAATGCAAATAAATTTATCAAGAACTTCTTATGCTCCCGCGTGATTCCATGGTGGAACGATCTACCTGATGATGTTGTCACTGCACCAACATTGTATTGTTTCAAGTGTCGTTTAGATAAAATAAATTTAATGAAATATTGTAAACTATCATAGGCTATGCGTTAGTGGTATTTATATCCTGTATTTGCCTTTCGTATTGAATTTACGGAAAATATATCAAATCAAATCAAATCAAATCAAATCAAATCAAATCAATCAAATCAATTGTCCTTAGACTAGATCACTAGACAACGCAGAGGCCAGAGGATTTTGCAAAGGGTAAACAGAACAGGAAAGTGACGTCATCACAACAAAATCACGGCCGCGGATACCTTAGTCGCGTGACAGGTTTGACGTACGCTGTATCCGCCCCTGCATGAAACTGCGCTGCTAAGCAGGATCTTCTCTATATCTATTTTGCCTTTTGATATACAGTATAGGTCATTTTGTCTGAAAAATTGCTTAAATTTGAATAATGATTTGGCATAATAATTATTCCTAGCAGAATCAGATACCTACGCGAGGGACTCAACTGGCAAGGAACACTAAACGACTAACTAATCCGGTACGGCACCTTATCAAAATTCACAAACTGGTTATGAAACCAAAAATCTCCATATGGTTAATTAACTAAATCTGCTTTGTCATCCAGAGAGTCAATATGGCAATTCAGCGAGGAAACGCCGCCAGTATTTTTGGGACTCTGCATTTTACTGATAGCATGACTGAGGTTTTTAAATTGTAAAGCTAGTAGTTTTAATTTATAAATACGAGGTTTGGAGCTAGTTACCTTGCGTTTATAGAGAATTATAATCGGTTTTATTGATTCAAATAGATCAACTATAATTAAATCTTATAAAAACGCGAAATAATGCTTTAAGATTTTCAATTTGCCTATCTGGCGTTTGCGAGTTGGAAGAAACAAAAAAGTCTAGTGGAGATGAAGAAACAAAGCGAATGCATATCCTGCATTCTTGCTTTAGCAAAGAAAATAGACAACAATACGGTAACTGAAGCATGAGAAATCCTTGTAGATAGCTCCTGTGGTTTGAAGTCAGATGAGATTTTATAAAGCGGCAGGAAGAACCTCGTGGCAACGCACGCCAAGATGTTTGCGTCTTCTTTTCACGGTTTTCTGGAAACCACCGCCGTCTGGATTCACACGAACATATGGCACATGCAACTTGGAATATCAACTTCGATTTGTTTACTGCTCTTTTTCTCTCCGCTTTGGCCTATTTTGATTGTTTACTTGTTCTGGATGCTGGTCTTTGACTTTGACGTCGCTGAGAACGGAGGAAGAAGATGCAGAGCTCTACGGAACGGCCCACTCGCCAAGTATTCGCGGGACTACTTCGATGGCAAACTGATAAAGACAGCAAATTTATGTCCAGACTGCAATTACATAGTTGGTGGCAGCCCTCATGGAGCATTTGTCAACGGAACCTACCTCGGCTTCGCCAGCAATGCAACTAACTTTGAAAGCATCTTCCCAGGAATGAAATGTTACGTTTTTATGAAGAAATGTAAGTATGAAGTATTGTCGCAATTGACATGTTTCCACATTTTACAGATAGAAATAATTTATTCATTTATTCTTTTGTTTGTTTGCTTGTTTATTGATTCACGCACACACGCACATGTAAATCTACAGTATAGTACATAGAATATACTTTATGCACGTGAATTTGGAAAGTAATTTCTGGCAATTAACAGCTAGTTCTAGTTCGACCAAAAACATGTAAAAAATCAAGATAAATGAAACGAATTAAAACTATTTCATGATCATTAGTCAATGCTTTCGATGGCTTGCCTTGACGTCACGACCCTGGTAGGCGAAGAACAAAAAGAGAACAAAAGAAGGGGTCTCGACCATGGTTGGCAGAGAACAAAAAGAGAACAAAAAGAAGGAGTCTCGACCATGGTCTCGATGGACGCATAAGAATAAACGTTCTATTGTCTCGGGTTCCAAATGGTTGACGAAGAAAAGGTCTTAATTCAAACGTCGCGCAGATTTGTGTCGACGGTGCCGCTCTTTCTGCAGAAATTTGGCACGGCACGACATAAAGGGCGACGTTTGATTGGAACCGGCGCAACTCAGTCGCGCTGCTCGACTCGGAAAGTCAGCTCGACTCGATCTGTCGCGCGGCTCGACTGCCGCCGTGCCATCTCCAGCTGCGATAGGCTGTTTATGGAAAATCAATTTTCCAGACTCGAAGTGGTCTCCCTTCTAGGATGCTGGGAATGGCCACACATTATTCCGATGGCAAACGTTCTTTCGAGATTGCAAAACAAAGCACGTGGACAAATCTTGCTAATTTCTGTTCCCACTATACGACAAATTTTACTCACGAAGGATGTCGCAGATGTCATGGTCTACACTAGAATGATGTAATGTGATGTCATCATTGGTGACTTTCATAAACAACAGCCATAGCTCTCAGAAGGAGGGCTCGCTCTCTTTTCGTGACACTCGCAACAGCCACATTGCAAACTTTGAACTGAAAAACTCTGCCGCCTCATGAAAGTCATATGGTGAATTTAAAAGTGAGGTTGGAACGGTCGCTCTGCGCGACACCTGGCTCGACGTTTGACCTAAAGCTCGTCGTGCTAAAAATGTGTCGCGCTGCAGTCGAGCCACATGAAGAGCGGCACGACACGAATCTGCGCGACGTTTGACCTAGGCCTTAAGTTGAAAACTTGCAATGTTGTAAGCGATAGTTGGAATGTAGTTATTCAGTTGTTGGTAAGACTTGGTTGTGTTCACCGACCCGATTGTGTCTCTTCTTATCGTTGTTACACGCGGCGTTACAGTAGCACGCACCGTTGCATCAACAGAGCGGGCAGCCTCGTCAAAATTACTCTCAAAATTATGTAGACAATATTAAAGATATGATACAGGAAATATCGGCAAACTGCTCTATATCTTTATGGCTCATACTGAAGATCGGAAGGAATATCGACAGAAATCATTTATTTTATGTTGGCCAGACAGCAGATGATTTAAGCCGCAGTGGATGACCTCTTGCTTCATATGGCAAATTATTGGAAGTAAAAACCATGGCCAACAACACACTGAAGCAAGCAATTTATTGAATACCATAGCTCTGAACGTAGGTCTACTAAAGATTTGAATTACCAAAGAGGATTTATAATGATGAAAATTCTTGTCATGCAACGTCACTCCACCAGCATTTCTTTAGTCAATGAGCCTCGTTTTCATTTTCGCACAATGCTAAAACGAGGATACGCTTGTAACTGGCTTTAACTATTATCTTTATTTACATAATGTACTTTTCTTCTATTGTTGTCTATTTTGTATCCTTTGGTTCGTTAATCATGCGACTGTATACTGTATATAAACCGATGTTACTGGTTTGAATTCAAGTTTTCGAATTGGTTGAGCACAGCGTTTCATCTCTTGTCTCCCATTCCGTCACACGACATTGCCGTTATAAATTAATGAAATGACGTCACTTAATTAGGATAATTTATCAGTAAATGATGTATTCTAACATTATGACTTCATCCGAATTTTAAGATATTTTGATATAGATGCTGTGATTTATGACAACGTTATATCGTCATGGCATTAAATGTGGGATAATATTATGAATGAATGGCACACAGTATAATTATTATAATTATTTTGACCTCAATTAATTTATAATAATATGCTGGATAATTATTTAAGCGTGGTGCACCATTTTCACAATGCCTCTCTTTTACCAACAGTCATGTATTGGTTGCCTTTCACTCGTGAGTACATACTAGGCCATGGAGGAGCGGCTTGCACCGAGAAGAGTCTCAAGTACATTTTCAACCAAGAGAAGAAAGGCAACTTCGTTGTCATTTCTCTAGGCTTTTCAGCGGACGTCCCTTACGCCTACGCTGGAAGCAACGAGGTTGCAGTAAGAAGCAGGAATACTTTCTTTCGTCTTGCACTGAAAACTGGGTGAGAGTATAAATGAGAATATAATAGTTTTTACGAGCTGGAGAACATTTTTAGTTTGTGAATTGGATTAAGCTAAGTAGTATTTTACCGTAAGCTGTAGGTTCATGTTTGGACAGCTTATCGTTTTATTGATAATTTTTATCAGTAAATTAGCAAATAAGACATTTCATTGTGTGTTTATTTACTGCATGTGCTTGATAATGTGTAGACTACGGGCCTTGTTCATGAACAGGGACTAAAGCATAGTCGGTCGGGACTAAGCATGTAGTCTGGACTAAATTACTAAAATCTGTACATGGAACTTGATATTTTGTCATGGACTATTGTATTCTTTAGTCCTGGTCCATGAGTAAGGCCCCAAAGCACATCAGTTACCAGTCCTCTCTCTATTGCAGTCATTTCCGCTTGTCAATTGTAACCAATTATAAAGCCAGTCCCTACAATTAACCTTATTATTATTCATTCATTATTATTCCAAGTATACAGCAAATTTTATAACGTTTCATCACTGTTTAGTCTCTGCTTCTTGTCTGGCTTTGTCGTAACAATACCACGTTATAGCAATCGTTTCATTGGTCCGTCGAGCCGGAGACGTTGTATATATCCAAGCCGCAACAGTTTGTGTACACCATATCTAGAATGTGTCCTTTATCGTAATTGGTTTGTTGTGTTATATTTTCGCAGGGCTAAACTCGTTCCTTCATATGCGTTTGGTGAAAATGAACTTTATACAACATCCCTTGCTCAGAAGGGGTCATGGCTTTATTCATTCCAACTTGCTTGTCAGAAAGTCAGTGGTGTGATGTTTCCATTGCCTCGTGGGAGATTGTTCAATTTACCATATCGTAGAAAAGTTACAACAGTCGGTAGGTCGCAATTATTCTCTACTATAAATATATAATATAATATAATTATATCAAAGCTCAGCAGAAGTTGTGTCACTCCTGCTGGCAATAACTACCCTCGATTGCAACCGTTTAATATCGTCCGTGAATCCATAGGGCCTCAGAAAGGCAAAAATGACTTCTGTTCATTCCACTGAACGCAAGATGAATTTAGAAAGGGCATTTTGTGAAGATATCAGTATCTCAATTGATGATACAGCAACACTAATTTTAACTAATTTTAATTTTATCAGCTCCGTGCAAAAAAGCTTTGTAAGCTTATCGGATTTTCAGATTAAATGACGATTGAATGACGATTGAGTTGCATATGGTTATGCTCCGCAGGACCAGCAGTATAGCTATCTATACTGAAAACAGATTTTCTAGCCAAAATTGTTTTCTTGTTTCAAGTATCAAAATGCTTAAGACAAGACGTGGTCTGTGGAAAGACACTAGCTATATTCACATTTGGCTTAGCAATTGTTTTCTTACAGCGTGGACGATTATTTATTTACTAGATTTGAGAATGATATTTCTTGAAATTAGAAATTTTGCTCTTGAAATGGAAACTATAATTTTGCTGTGATATACGTCGTTGTTTGGAAGGATGGATGGTAAGATAGAGCAGAGGTACTAAAACACATCTAACACCCAAGGCAGATATCCTTTCCGTGAAACATTTTGAGAGTTTCGCATACACTACATACCAGCGATTGCCGGCTTTTACGACGAAAGAGTTTAATAATAACAAATGGCGTTTACGCGGAAAGATTTGTTATTAGCCCATTTGTCGTAAACGCCAGTTACCTTGCCAACACAGATATAATATTTTGTTTTAGCCGCATATATTTCAGGCCGACAGTCTTACCAACACGTTCAATAAGCGTATGTATGTCTTTGGACAAATAATATGGGGAAGACCAACTATATGTATCGGTATTTGATTTAACGCCTGGCTTGCAGCATAACCAAGTATTCTTGAGCTATAATTGTTTGAGAGTGATCGGTTGATGTCAAGAACTTCCTTCTTAAAATATGAATAATAGCTTTTCCAGTACACGTGAAAAAGAGGCCAAATAGTACCAACACCGATGCGAGACTGGTCGTTACAGATCCTCCAGTGCATTGTTCTTGCCTTATGTTTGCAGTTGGCGCTCCAATCGATGTTCCAAGGATTGAACATCCATCAGAGGAAGATGTCGACAAATACAGGGAGCGTTACATTGAAGGATTGAAGTATGTTTTCAATAAATATAAAAAGGAGTACCATCATGACCCAAATGCTGAGCTGATCATCCGCTAGAGGGAAATTTCCACTTACTTCATCTTATAATTCTCCTTCTCTTCAATTTAAAATATTGGGTACATCATCAATTTTAATTTCAATTTACTTTATTGTATTCCAAATATTGCTAATTAGATGATCCGGCTTGCATGTGAGTTATTTGATATCGATATTAATTAGAAACAAAAATATGCAGTAGTTGTTGAATAAAACATTAATATTTTTTCTGCGTTCTCAAAGTGTCGTTGTTGGATTTTGTAAAATTATTGTCTCAGACACGAAAACAATCATGACGAATCTATATTTTGTCATACTGTAATGGTTTATGGATGCCTTTTTGATATGTAGATAGTTTGATCGATAGATATTTATTTTGATCACGAACTGGTGGTGCTGCAGAATATTTCTACGATTAATACATGAGTTTAACTAAAGTAAAAAGTAAAAAGTAAAAAGTAAAAAGTAAAAAGTAAAAAGTAAAAAGTAAAAAGTAAAAAGTAAAAAGTATATGATCCGATAATATCATCCCATAAGCACTAATAGTTTATTTGTTTTGGAGACCTTGAATACATTACATGATTAGAATTTAATTGAAATAAAGTGGAAGTGTCGTGGCACGCCCGGAGACAAGAACCATGACTAGCTTTCCAACGATCAACATCTCATGACGAGGACACGAACAGAACTAAATTACGTTACAGAATACAGTGACTTTAGGTTAAGACATAACATCATGACATCATTAACACTAAGGGATTACAACATAGAAGACAACCGGAAACACGACAACCAATACGTGGGACGACAACAGGAACTACACAGCCACCACAGGAAGGAAAAGAGAAATGGAAAGAGAATTGAATATTATCGGAGACTATCGTGGATCAGGAGGAGAAAGAAGAAACAATTACCATACAGTAGATAATTAATAGTCACATGGACTAGAAATTAAAAAATAAGTAAATAGATGCTGCTTCTTAAATCCGTGAACGGTGATCATTAAACATCGTTATGTTTGAGAGGTTTGGCCTATGGTGGCAGGGATGGCGCCAGAGAGGGGCTCAGAGGGGCTGTACCCCCCGTCGGGGAAACCTAGCCCCCTATCGGGGAATCTGCAGCTACTCAATCGGGGGAATTAAGCTCGTAGTTGTGGCAATCTCTTCTACGATTCCGTTTAAATCAGCAGTTCTGCTGAATAAACACAGATGACGAGCTTTTTGCGATATACTTCGAGGCTCAGAAATGTGAATTTTGTACTGATTTAAATGTTTTCGCTTTCTATGGAAGTTTACGCTGTTTGGTTAGCCCCCAGACGGAGATAGCCGGCCCCTTCACCCAAAATTTTCTGGCGCCTCCCCTGGGTTCTTGGTTGGTTGTAATTGTCCTATGGTAAGGATGCTGTTATGATCTGATCCGCTGTTATCTGTTTATATGTTCGGTGATCTGCGTAGACCTAAATGTGTTTGTAGAACGAGAAGAATAATCCAACGGAGAGCAAGAGCAGCAGCGCCTTCGATCGTGAGACGTCATTCAGGAATCGGATTATAATAATGGATAACACAAAATTACAGGTGGATAAGAAACGAGGTTGTACATTGAGAAGAGGCTGTGTAAGCGAGGCTAACTCACCACAGATGGCGGTGTATGGGGAGATGATAGAGATGTTGAACGTATTCCTTTCATAATAAAGCAGTATAGTCATAACCAATGGAAGGACCCTAATCCAACTAATATATGAAATGGGTGTATGGATAATCAGTGGCCTTTCTTGCTTATTGTAAACTAAACCAACGAAAGTATCAAAAGGGTACTTCTTTCCTATACAAATTATGCATTACCTTTCTTGTCTCTGTTATTAGGTACCTTTGGGAACCTATTCTGTATTTAACGTGGAAGGGTACAGAATACTGGTTCCAGAAGGGTACTATCTGAGTTGCAAACGATAGGTAATATGGTGCTGCTGTTTAGTTCTTAGAGTGAGCACACAGCAAGGTTACATACGTATAGAAACTAACTGGGATGTGTCCAGACATCATTATCAAAATCATGATCATTTATTCTCGAAAACCAATAAGCCACAATACAGTATAACCCGTTTAAGCGCAAATCGGATAAGCGAAAAACTCGTTTATCTGAAAACAATTTGCTATGTACCGAATTAATGCGTACAGTACAAACACTCTTAACCGATTCCTGATAAGCACAATTCCCAATAAGAGCAAAGGATATCGTTGGCAAATTACTATTGCGCTTAAGCGGGTTACGCTGTAGTTGTTTTCATGATTAAATATTTATTATGAAAAGAACATAGCATTATATAACGACATTTCCAGTAGTGAGAGTCCACAATAAAATAAAATCGCAGTCACATTCTGCCTAACAAATTTAAATGCTAAAATACAATAGTACCTAAAACATATAAACCTATGATATTTACAAATTGAAATATTATTTTACAAGTTTTCATTGTTGAGATACAAATACAGCATGGCATTACAACGTGTGGATTTTAAAAGGTCACTGTCATACATTTTGTTAATATACTTAAGTAATACAGTATAACTCGGTTAATATCACCTCGGATAATATCACGTCTTGGTTATTGTCACGGAAAGTGAAATTCTACTGACCAGTCCCATAAGCTTTTCGCTTATTCTACTACACAGTTAATGTCATCTCGGCTATTGTCACGACTGTATGATATCATATTTTACAATTATACTAAGGGTGTGATATTAGCCGAGTTACACTGTAGTAACAAACAGACTTGGAAGAGAAACGTTTGTGGGTGTGTTGCGAACTTGCGAGCCATCTCGTGCAAAACTAGCTACCCCTTAGGGACTGATCACATACTGTAACAGTACACACACTCCAGAAATCACTTAGCACAGACTGATCCCATAGATCTATGTCTACGCTAAACTCATCACCAGCGATAAGTCTTTGGCATTTGTGCTTGGTTGGTGGGAGAACTTAGCTGCAAATCCTACAGTTGGCTCTAGCACGCCAGTGACACGAGACATTCCCCCATCAAGCAACAGTCACACTGTTAAGCCCAGTTTACACGACCAAGTTTTCCTTGATAAGTTTTCCTTGACAAGTTCCTTGCTGGTGTAAACGCGCGAGCAAGGTTTCCTTGACAAGTTCTTGGCCCTGCCTGGGTTGCCATAGCAAGCATAATGGCTACCATCGATTGCATTATGAAATGTTTCCTTGGTCATTCAAGACCTTCGGGGATATGCCTCCCGTGTCTGTGAAACGCCTAATTTGTCTTTAACATGTGGCATCGCTTCGCCTATATGTTATTTCACGCTTCTAGCCGAAACAGCGTCGCCGTCACAAATGGTGGACAAAGCCGCTCTTAATATCGTGGCATCGATCCATTGAAGTTTGATTTTGCAACTCAACATGCGATGAATCTTTCAACCACGGCTCGAAATCGTGTTCGATATTCGAATGCTTTTCTCAAAAACGTTCTTTTAGAGTGACGTTGTAAAATCGTTGTTGCGC
>OFHS01005003.1:0-11574 GCA_900245855.1 Calvadosia cruxmelitensis
GGGCGTGGTCATTCAGTTCTTTATTTTAGATTCCTGCTCCCTCTTTTTACCCTTAAAGGGTTGGAAGCTCTGAGTTCTAGTGACTAGTTTTAGTTTGCTACTAGCCACCCCTGAATAAACCTCTTTCTTGATCTTTTCTCAACTTTTTCCATTTTTTCCGACTTCTAGCCTTACCCCATAAAGGAGTGTGGATTGTAGTTTCTTGATAAGGAGTGACGCCGGACTGGAATTTATGCACTGCACGGCGGAGATCTCCGCCGCGCAAATCTGGCCTGCTGGATCCGCAGCCGCGCAGATTCTGAGAATTGAGCTCAGCTGCAGAAATTTTCATCAGAGGAACAGGCTCTGTCCGCGCAATCCTTACTGTAACTCAGTTATTCAAGCTGATATCCGCGACTGGACCGCGCATTTTTGTCACATCAATGAGAGGCCATCCGCGCAAAATACTTCGAAAAATTTTTCTCCGCCGCGCAAATTACAAAGATTCCAGTCTGGGAATGACGTGCAAAGAATATCAACAGCAGCTTTCACAAACAACAAGCGTTGCTCAATCAAACTAGCACAACCAAGATGAAGATGGCTTGTTTGTGCAGAAACGTACAGAGAGACATAGAGCTGGGACGCTGGGTCAAACTGATCGATGGCTTGCTGACTATCGACTCTGATTTCAAAGGCATTTTCGTCACGTTTGATTTTCGAAGGATTCTTATCATGGAATAATAATTCTATTTGCTGTCTGCTTACTCTGAATTTACTTTGCCTACCAAAAATTTGAAAGTTGTAGCTCAGGTTTGGCTTTTGACTACTTCTACTTACGGTTTGTCATTTGCAGACCGTTCTCCTTTGTAAAACGGGTCACATTTCTTCAGCTTCTTTTGGCGGCGGAATTTTCCCATCTCTAACTTCACTTTTATTGGTCCCTGGCAATATCCATATTAACGCAAGGCATGTAGGAATAATAACAATGTAAATGAGCACAAAAAGTGCCAGTAGTCGACGACTAGTCGTGAGTGAAGACTTAGGCTGTACCTGGGCTGTACTTTAGTCTGAAGTGCCGACATGCTGACTCCCTTTTCGTCTGGCCTCTTAGCGATTCAAACTTCTCACCAAGACAAGGCTAATCAAGCAGACCCGAATGGTCGTACGGTTGGTTGCTAGCGCATCACGGCATGTGATAATGTGTGAACAGTGAACGTTGCTAGACGAGTATCGTTTGCCGTCTGTTGCCGCCAGCCGCTAGGTAGGTGATCTGGAATGTTATTTTTGGTATAAGAAATTCCAAACAAGTCATTTATCTTCGGCCTCGTGCATGTTGCAACATTCGTGGCTTAGTTGGAATAGATTTAGCAAGGACATCAGCTCAATGTTCTGCTCTCTTGCACCACCAGGACAGCAGTGCAGCGGCTGAAGCATAAGCTAAGGGTTCTGCACTTGCTGCTGTTGAGAACTGGAGAAGGACAACTGGAGCTAAATTGGCCATGGAATTTGTCGAAAGTATGGTATTATTGGCTTGAAAATTTGAGATGCTTTATAGGCCTGTTTGATCTCCTACGTTGTGTTTGCAGCCCCGACATGTTTAGATCCGAACTTTCGGTGTTTGGAACAGTGCTGCGAACGACCTATTATTATTCTTGGAGGAAATATCGGACTTCCAGACTCGATATTTTGCGGATGCTGTCCAGGGATATGAAGCGCACATTTACTGACAGAAAACCTGTGCAAACTGCTTCTGTGCCGCCTGTTCCGCCTCCAGATGGTCTTTGTTGCATGAGTGGATGCCAGAAATGTGTTTGGATAGTATATGCTGAAGAACTTTTCAAACATTATCAAGATGGTGGTATATCGGTGTGGAGAGCCATTGACGAAATTGAAGATCAAAACCTAAAGATGTTTTTAAAATTGGAGTTGAAAGGGAAAATTCCTGCATAATTTTTTCTTGCATCGTTTGGGTCTATAGAACATCTGATCTGCTTTGAGGCAAATTGTGGGTTTTCCGCAGTTTACGAGCTAGTTTGACGATGATATAGATCATATAGTTCAGATGCTGTGCCTCCCTTTTATGTGAGCCTTTCTTGCATGTTATATATATTCTGTAACGTCCTTACGAATAGACAGGTTGTTGGTTGACCCCTGAGCCGGTATTATTGCTTTGTTGTTATTGCTTGGATGTGTCACTTTAGATTGTCGCATTTTTGTGGGGAATTGCCCGAGTTTTTAATCTAAACAAAAGAACACCTACGACAAGTATGTGAAATGGAAGTCGTGTTTCGACAACTTCATGCTTCCCTCGGATTTAGACGAAAAATCGGAACCGAAGAAGCTGGCAATTTTATACAACGTGGCTAGTGAGGAGTTCCGCCAGTTCACGAAGACCAATTGTCTATTTAATCCAGAGACGTACCAAGAGACGATTGTAAACGTGCTGAAAGCGGTCGAACGCGTCTTGAAGCCGCAATCTGCAGTATCGCTGCAAAGTGTTGGACTTGAAACAGGGTAATGGATCAGCCGATCCACAAATTTTTGCAGGCATTGCACAGTGCTTACGAAGAATCGAGAACATGTACACCACCCTCACTGGCAAGCTTTTGGTGCGTGATTTGTTGATTTGTGGCATTCAGTCAGAAAACACCAAGCAGTTGATTCTACAGCAGGATATTGACAAACTGACTATCGCTGACTGCACTAACTTGTTATCGACCTTCGAAGCAGCGCGTACGCTATCAAAGATGATGCTGCCGCCGCAATGTTTGAGGACGACTGTCAGTTTTGGGGCTGCCGCCCCGAGCGTGGCAACTGCCCAGTTACGGACGGATTTGCAATCACTATGGTATTGCCAACCATTTCCAAATGAAATGCCAGTCTGCGGACAGGACCAATGACAAATCCAAAAACATTGCTGCACCACTGCGTGCAAACGTGCTCTGCATATGCCACAATCTTGAAACATGATGTCGAAGGAATGCTCAGGCCACCTCTGTTTACAAGTGGTGTGAATGCAGCAGGTCCATAGATAGTCGCCTGATCGTTCAAGGTGCGGGTAAATTGGCATTTCGATTGCGCGACCCGGTGGCAAAAGCACTAGAGGAAATGGTCGAAAAGGACATAGTAGAACGTGTTACCGGGCCTTGCAAATGGCTGTCGCCTATCGTCGTTGCATAGCGCAAGAACTGCAAGCTGCGCATATGCAGAGATTTCAGTGGATTAAATGACCAGATCAGCGGGGAGCAATTTGTAATCCCAACAGCTGAATCACTTTTCGCCCATCCTCATGGGGCGACAGTGTTTTCGACACTAGATTCAGAATCTGGTTTCAACCAGATCAAGCTTGATGAGGTGTCGTCTTTGTTGACGGCCAAGCCACTCATCGTGGCAATTGTCGATAAATGCGCCTTTCGATTGGCATAAGCTCTGCACCGGAGATATTCCAGCGCATTATGTCGGACCATCTGTCTGTCATCGAGGGCTGTGGCGTTTAGATAGACGACATATTGGTCTACGGGAAGGACACACACTGAACATGACGCACATCTGGCTGTTGTCATGGCTCGCTTGAAAACAATGGGCGCTAAGCTGAGCAAATTAAGCTTAATGAGGAACAGCTCGTGGCCTCTGATGTAAGCGGTCACGTTTTTGTTGTGCTCAGTCTGTCAGTCAATTTCATCTCAACTTATTCAACTTGTATCAGTGACTACCAGGATTCAGTCATAATGCTTACAAGAAATTGCTAATCGGTTCCTCATCGCACAACGTCTGGTAAATGCATCATGGCATCCACACGGTCTTCAAAACGTTCAGTGAAGAATGGCACGAATGTGGCGCCATTAACCATGGACGACATGCTGAAGTTGCTGGGATCACAGTGTTTCTCTGACGCTGCTGCAGATGCCCTACAAGGATTAGTGTCTGAACTACGTAAAGAAAACCACGAACTGAGCGAGACTGTCAAAGAGCACCGCCAGCAACTAGATAGAATCAAAGGCATTGTAGCCAAGCAGTCCCAAGAAATCACGGAATTGAAGCTGTCCTTGCAAGTCACTGACCGCAATAATAAAGATCTGGCGGACATTCGGACAAGGTTACCCTTACCCATCACAAACGAAGTGAAAAGATGAACAGCTTGCGCATCACAGGATTAGAAACTAATGAAATGGATGTGAAAGAAGATGTTTTGCAAATGTTTCACGATTTTCTTGGTTTGGAACCAATTTCTGAGGCGGATTTTTTAGCCCACATGCTTTGTTCGAGATACGACGACAAACCGCAAAGCGTGGTTTCAATTCGATTCTGTTATAATTCACTAGGATAAAATGTAAATACTAAAGGTAAATAAATGCGTAAGAATAAGCAAATAACGTAAGATATATACAGTAACGAAGTACGAAATACTCTACTTACATCGGTGGCTTTCCCACGGTTTTGCAGCATCCCATACGTGCCTTTCTTAGTTCATAGCCTTTAATCAAGCCCTTGTATACATGTTACGATTGCTATGTCGCCACATAAACAATTCATCTAATTAGTGGTCTATACATTCAATACATTCGTGGCGTCAATTAATTGCCTATAAATCTAATATTACTATACATCCTGAAACATTCCGACAAATATATTCTAGGCGTCGTACACGGCGACATTCATGATAATATACAATACAAATCTATTTTACAATCACCGTACTTGGCAAACGACCCGTCTACGTCGTCAGTTGCCTTTTACTTGTCCAGACCCAGAACATACCCCCGCCATGGAAGCAGTGGGGCGATGCTTCCATCACATCTTGTAGTCTTCGTTGCCTTCGGTCGATGCAACGATCTCCACATCAGTGATCTTCTCAGTTGCGCAGGTCGGATCCGCCTCCTTCCCATGTCTTGCTGCCTCCTTTTTCATCCTTCACTGACTTGCGTTGTTGTTGCCATGGCTGCAGAGTATGAGCGTCGCTCTTGACAATGCTCTACAGCTCAAGCTCGTCGCTCTTGACAATGCTCTACAACTCTCTTTGTCTCCATCATCCAGTTTCTTTTCCAGTGATTTCAATAGTCCCTTTGACATTAGATCGGCTTCGCATCCAGCATTCTGTAATTGGCACACAACATCTTGAACTGTCGCGGCGAAGTTCAAGAAGCTTGCCGCATCTCCTTGTTTGAGCTTGTGTAGATTCTCTACCTCAGTGTGGCATACGTCTACAAGTTGGTCTGCTCTGCCGTAAGTGACGTCTAGCCTCTTCCATGCGTTGTCATAAATTTAAATGTTGGCGATCAACTTTGCCGGCGTCTTGTTCAATCTCCCTCATAGGACGTGGAGCTTTGTGTTTCCCTCTGTTTGGTCTTTGTCTACCAGCGTCTTGAAGGAGCTTCTAAATTTTCTGTAGTCTTTAAGTTCGCCAGAGAAGAACGGTAACTCCAGCTTGTACCGGACAGTTGGTACTGGCTTCTCTCTGGTCGGTTTCATTGGTTCTTCGACTTGCTCTGCTGATTCCTCCGATGCTGGCTGCGTCGTCTCTGAGGTCGCGGTGGTTGAGAGCATCGAACTTTGTTTCTTGTGTGCTGCCATTGGCTCCTCTTGAGTCTCTGGCATGCCTTTTGATTCATCATGTTTCCCATCCAGCGTTCTATAAATTGTCCTTGTTAGTGTATCTTTTGCTTCATCTGTTTGTGAAATTTCCTTTTGTTGCTGCTTCATTGCCTTTGCTTTAAGTGGGTCTGCCGATCGTTGACATCGAATGTGTGCATGTGTTTGCTTTCGTGTCTCACACGTCATCGGATAACTGCTCAATCCAAGCCTCGGCGTTGGCGGCTTCGTCGTCGGACATCAGCAGGCAACATTCTTTGTGCCGCTCTTCTGCCTTTTGGTAGCTCAAGTCGAGAGCGTCTAACCCAGAATTGAGTTCCTCGAGATCTGTCGACTTTTCTGCAATCAACGTCGACAGTTTTCTCATCGATCTCGTCGCTTTGGCTTTGGAAATTGATCGTCTCTTCCTGGCTGATTGCAGGTTGTCATCCTTCTTCAAGAACACTTGACTTTTATACTCGATTGAATATTTATGTTCGAGATACGACGACAAACTGCAAAGCGTGGTTTCAATTGGATTCTGTTATAATTCACTGTAGGGCTCCGAATCGAGTCCCGGGAAACCGGGACCCGACATTTATTCCCGGAACCGGAAATGGATTTTCCCTTTTCGCTCCCGGAATTTGTTTGCATTTTCCTGCTTTTGCAGATTCTGTAAAGCTTCATGATCAGTTGATGAGTTTTTAAGTTGCCCATCATTTGTCTACTGCGTTGTTGTCAAAAATGTTTGTGGAATCGTAACGTTGGTCATGACGTTGCTCACCGCCTCCAGTTAACTTGTTTGCAGATCGCTTGTCGGTGTCAGCTTTCTTTTGTCTCGCAACAATAGACCGCTTCACGGAAATGTGCGATGTTGAATCAATGAATCACTTTAAGCCTTGTTTCCTTTTGAATCTGGAGCACCCGCCGATTTTTGTAGGGTCCTTGCAGTGAAATGGAAACCGCGAATCGGGAGATCGGGAGGGAATCGGAAGGAGCCGGCGATTTGTCAACATGTTGAAATTTCGGGAGCGCACCGGCGGTGCAATGCGTTGCGGCGCTCCCGATTCAAATGGAAACCAGGCTTTACACATTCACCGTTCCGCAACGTCTCATTCGTCGTGTTGCCTTGCTTTCGATATTCCGTGGCACAGCTGTATACTGGATTTGGATGTTTGTTTGTGCCTCGAAAAATCTTTATAACTCAGGCTTTGGACATTAGTTTGTTTTGTCTAATTTCTGTTGTCCTTGCGAGATTAGATTGGAGTGTTGTAAACTCTGTTCAAGTGTTCAGTCTGCTGCTCGTTTCAAAACAACTCGAACGGCTGCCTTATCGGCCTTCGTTAACGTCCAGTCAGTCTTAACTTTCGAGGATTTCTTAAACTTGAAATTAATTCGCCGTGCTGACGACAATTTGTGTAGTACAAGTCACGACCGTCCGGTCCTGCTTTGGTTTCAACAACATGCGCTACGCTGTCTCATCAGCCTTCGTCTTCGTGGTGGCTAGTCGCTGTAAACTTTAGCGGATTACTTTGACTAGAGTTATTTAGGAACATTGATTTCTTGAATTGTCCACACTCTCAGTCTTTTCGCGGAGAATTTACTCACGTTGGTTATCATTTATTTGTTTATTTGCGAACAGAAGTCTGAAGCTTTGTATACTGTGCGAAAGCAATGGAAAACAAAAAGCGGGACCCGTTCGGGTCCCGGTTATCAGTTTCGGGAAACCGAGAATGAATTTTCCCGGTAATTCGGAGCCCTAATTCACTGCTACTACTACTATAAACATTATGTACAACAAAAAATTCGTGGAAGTTGTAAAATGTCATCACAATTATGGTTTCGTTGCTCGTGCCCATGCCTCGCGATGTCGGGCCAAGCGCGCGGCTTGTTCAAGGCTTATTCCAACCGCACTAACATCAACCAACATTTGATCCACGAATGTTCTAATTGGACGCCCACAGTGATGCGGGTCTGTTGGTTGCTTGTCAGGGTTGATGACTACAGCTAACGTGGTCGTTGGACGGCGGATAGCGTGGCCAAACAAAGCCAAACGTTTTCTCCTGAGAGTCGCAGAGGCGGGCTTTATGCTCTAATTCACTATGATAAAATGTAAATACAAAAGGTAAATAGGCAATAACGTAAATAGAATAAGCAAATAACGTAAGATATATACAATAACGAAGTACGAAATACGCTACTTACATCGGTGGCTTTCCCACGGCTTTGCAGCGTCCCAAACGTGCCTTTCTTAGTTCATAGCCTTTAATCAAGCCCTTTTATACATGTTACGGTTGCTATGTCGCCACGTAAACAATTCATCCAGTTAGTGGTCTATACATTCTATACATTCGTGGCTGCAATTAATTGCCTATAAACAGAATCTTACTATACATCCTGAAACATTACGACAAATATAATCTAGGCGTTGTACACGGCGACATTCACTATAATATACAATACAAATCTATTTTACAATCACCGTACTTGGCAAATGACCCGTCGACGTCGTAAGTTGCCTTTTACTTGTCCAAATCCAGAACATGCTTCCTAAAGGCTGAAGAAAGCATTGAACTATAAACAGACTGGAACGAAAACTCATTGTTGTCTTTGCGTAACCCATAATGGCTTTCTGTAGCAACCAGCTGTACGTATCACGACGCAAAGTAATTACTGGGCACTCGCAGCAGCAATTTATTTTGATGTTTTGCAATACTCTTCATCAAAAGCTTGCTGCAAGAGTGGCATATCTTTGTATCTTCCGTTCCATTGCAGGTTATACTGTTGTTTTGAAGTCTCCAGTGAGATAATTTTAGTTTTGACACAGGCGAGCTGTGTCGCATTCGGTTGCACAAACAAGCAGCAGGCTATATCAGAAAAGAACGAGAACCAAGGTACTTTGGTAGAGCGTCAGATTGCGTTTCACAGGTGAGTCACAGAGATACGCAAATGGCACTGAATTGGCAGTAAATGACGGCTAATCTACACCCAAGCTCATCGCACAAACACAATGGGAATAGAGGGGCCACAAACCAAGACGTTAGAAAAGCAGCATAATACACAAAAATGTCCTCGAATACAGCATGTATGAGTTTCGGTTGTACTCATTTGCATCGAAAGTATTTATGCCGAAATTGGTTAACGCCGAAAATCTTTCGACGTAAAGATTTTCGGCGTAAACCAAATCGGCGTTAAAAAATAGTCATAAAACAGTCGACGTAAAAACTGTACCAAAGTAAAACACTTCTTTGAACTCGTATGCAGTTTGAAAATGTTTGTTGTAAGTCAGAGAACATGAATTTACAAAAATATTTGTGACTTTCGTACGTTGTTGTAGATATTCACTGTGCAACGCGCTCGAAGGTGTCAAGTTCGAAATCACTCAATTCCTGATTTGAATCACTCGTAGTTTATTCATTTCTTGTCGCATTAAGATAAATCAAACAGCTACGTAAAATAAAATGTATATCCTTTCCGATTTTGAAAGTTTCATTTCATTGGATCAACAATTCCAGGAATGATAATATTTTCGGCGTTAACACTCCTGCTTCACGAAATGCGCGTTAAAGGGTGTCAAGTTCGAAATCACTCAATTCCTCATTTGAATCACTCGTTGTTTATTCATTTCTTGTCGCATTAAGATAAATCAAACAGCTACGTAAAATAAAATGTATATCCTTTCCGATTTTGAAAGTTTCATTTCATTGGATCAACAATTCTAGGAATGATAATATTTTCGGCGTTTACACTCCTGCTTCACGAAATGCGAGTTAGGGTGTCAAGTTCGAGATCACTTAATTCCTCATTTGAATCACTCGTAGTTTATTCATTTCTTGTCGCATTAAAATAAATCAAACAGCTACGTAAAGTAAAATGTATATCCGTTCTGATTTGGCAAGTTTCATTTCATTGGATCAACAATTCCAGGAATGATAACATTTTTGGCGTTAACACTTCTGCTTCACTAAATGCGCGTATAGGGTGTCAAGTTCAAAATCACTCAATTCCTGATTTGAATCACTCGTAGTTTATTCATTTCTTGTCGCATTAAAATAAATCAAACAGGTAAGTAAAGTACAATGTATATCCTTTCCGATTTGCTCAAATTTATTTCATTTGGTCATCAATTCCAAGAGCGAGAATATTTTCGGCGTTAACACTCCCGCTTCACTAAATGCGCGTTATGGGGTGTCAAGTTCGAAACCACTCAATTCCTGATTTCAATCACTGGTAGTTTATTCAATTCTTGTCGCATAAAAATAAATCAAAGAGCTACGTAAAGTACAATGTATATTCCTCTGATTTGGCAAGTTTTGTTTCATTTGATCAATAACTCCAGGAATGACAGGCTTCTCGGCGTTAACATTCCCGCTTCACGAAATGCGCGATAGGGTGTCAAGTTCAAAATCACTCAATTCCTGATTTGAATTACTCGTAGTTTACTCATTCCTTGTCGCTTTAAAATAAATCAACCAGGTAAGTAAAGTACAATGTATATCCGTTCTGATTTGGCAAGTTTCATTTCATTTGATCAGCAATTCCAAGAATGACAAGCTTTTCGGTGTTAACACTCCCCCTTCACTAAATGCGCGTTATGCTGTAATTCCTGTATAAAGTGTATATACATGTAGGGTGTCAAGACAGTGATGACCGATCAGCAAATCGAACCGTCAACTGTTGCAAAAACCATAGCGCTCAATTATTAGTGTTGTATGCATCTGTTAAAATAATGTTGACTGACCAATTCTGAACCTCGATATATTTTTCCTTTTTGAGCGATATTTTCTCAGAGGGGATACATTCTGTACAGTAGATTGTTGATTGAATACGAAATCTTGTATTAATTTTATTGCAGCAAAGTTTGTACTCCTCACTTTCCTGCATGAACATGTTTTTCCCGTCGACTTCTGATCCTCTTTGTTTTCTTTATCAGTTTCTGCAATTATACACGTCAGGACATACAATCAACAATTACAGTACTGTAAATATATTCATGGGTATGAATACTACACCCTTGAACTGTTCGATTAAAGTTACATTTTAAGCAACAGATTTTCTAAAGCCTTTTCTAGACCTTATTTATGACTCCATTTTTCATTAACGAGTATTTAACATTTCGTCCTACCGAATAGTAGGAGACACCCCCAAACATCCTTCCTACAGTATACTATAAGTACTTCATAACACCCGAAACGGTTACCCATTATTAACTGCCTGCTCACTATCTGCCATCTGGATGTTTAATTGACCCCTGTGCATGTACAATCCATATTTTGATATTTGGTTTGCAAAATTAGCAGTTTATGGACGGGTAATTTTGTATCTTCTACTGTCCAGCAGGGGAGGCGCTATTCCTGTAAAACAGGGCGTTATTCCTCACCATTCATTCAATCGCACAAATTGTTCTAGGTCATCAAAATTAGAGGAATAATATTTAAAATCAAAGCGAGACAGGCATATGGCACTTTACGGATCAGTCACATTTACTTCAATTATTTCAACATGTCAATATGACAATAAATGAATAAACTACGAGTGATTCAAAACAGCAATTGAGTGATTTCGAACTTGACACCCTATCCGTCATTTAGTGAAGCGGGAGTGTTAACGCCGAAAAGCTTGTCATTCCTGGAATTGTTGATCAAATGAAATTAAACTTACCATATCAGAACGGATATACATTGTACTTTACTTACCTGGTTGATTTATTTTAAAGCGACGCGAATTGAATAAACTACCAGTGATTCCAATCAGAAATTGAGTGATTTTGAACTTGACACCCTATCGCGCATTTAGTGAAGCGGGAGTGTTAACGCCGAAAAGCCTGTCAGTCCTGGAATTAAAGATCAAATGAAATAAAACTTCCCAAATCAGAAAGAATATACATTGTTTTTTACTTACCTGGTTGATTTATTTTAATGCGACACGGAATGAGTAAACTACGAGTAATTCAAATCAGGAATTGAGTGATTTTGAACTTGACACCCTATCGCGCATTTAGTGAAGCGGGAGTGTTAACGCCGAAAA
>OFHS01005004.1:0-12668 GCA_900245855.1 Calvadosia cruxmelitensis
CTGTCTGTCTGTCTGTCTGTCTGTCTGTCTGTCTGTCTACAATCTTCAGAATTTACTGTGTTGTTACTACTACAATCTTTATTCCAATGTGAAATCAAAATCTTCTTGCCACTAATTTCATTCAGTATTATTCCTTTCTGGAGCCGAACAGCAAAAAGTACAACTGACAATCGCTTGATGATTCCTCTTGATAATTACCAGCCAATCAAGTAATTGTCATATCGATCAGATTATTGTATGACAGGGCCATGCAGTAGAAAATCAAAATGAGGACGTAAAACACGGAAACTGTTATGCAAGTTTCAAGCTTATCTGTTGAATGTTATAATTAACTTAAATTTGATCCAATCGGGGACAAAGTCTGAAATTCATCTATTGAATCATTGCAAAATTTTCCAGCGGGTCCATCATTGGTATTTAAGTGCTGAAATGTGTTTTATAATTTAATTATATTTAAAGTAAATAGTGCAGAATTTTGCTTATAAAATGTACTATATTTGTGCGTGTACTTTAGACCTCCTTCAGAAGCCTGGGGCGAGAGAGAGAAAGAGACTTCTATTTATAATATGAGTGACGTAATTCTGTGACGTCACAAAACTCGCGAGTCATCTTTCTTCAGACAAAACACGAACAGAAGAAGAGACTTCACCCTCGCTCACTTGCCACATTGTGCTGCTCTGCCTTGAAGGGATCTCCAACGTTATACGCTTGACCAAGCGCATTCAGTCTCCTCGATCGGTTGCCTTCGAGAGTCGCTCTTGGCTCTAATCTGTGGCTCTACAGGAAAGATAGCAGGCATTGAGCTTCAACCCAAATTGTCAGCGCTAGACTTCTTATCCCCAACGAGGCGGCGTCAACTTTTTGGAATGAAGCAAAGCGACCGGTAGACTGCACTTTTTCAGTCTTTCCAGTTTGAATTTTGTTTTGGTCAGCGAAAGTTAAGGTCAGTATTCACTGTTCAGGAGTCGGGAATAGCGTTGTGTGTTTCTTGGTTGATTTTCAAGTAATAATTGCGCTTGTTAAACTTGTTACATAGTGAAATTTATTAGACTCAATCGGCTTCCAAAAGTCACCGCCTGTTCTTGATCTGTGTTTACAGTTTAATTATTTATTTGTTTGTCAGTTTGTTTGTATGATTGGTGATAACGTGCTCACAAGGTTGAGATGAAAAAGCAGGAGTTTTCTGTTCTTTTCGCGTAGGACGCCAAATGTATGTTATTTGATCTTGTTGCAAGAGAGGCAATGAAGCGCAACCAATAGGCGCGAACAGGTGGCCTCTGAAAATTGAATGAATCTCAAAGCAGGCGTGTCTGTCATCAAACGTCAAGTTGACATCATGCGCCTTTAGATATACACCACAAATAGATAAAGAAGTAGGCCTACAGCGCGTATATAGATAGATGGATATAAGTTCTATTATAAAATATATAATTATGTCTCTTTATTTGGGAAATTTTGACAAATTTGAAGAATACACAAATAGAAGGCAGTTCTTACAGTGCACTTACAATAGCCGGTTATTTAATAACATGAAAAAATAGAGCGATAATTAAAGCGAAATGGAAGACAATATTTTGACTTTAAATGATTCCAGAGAGTCCGCAGCTATGACATCATCAGGAAGTGAATTCCATTGACGGACGACGAGGTTAAAATGAAAATTGTGACGGGTGTTTGACTTGCTGGTAGCAACTGTGTAGCTTCGATCATGACCACGTGTTCTTGTTTTCCTAATTTATATGTCTCCTGGTAGTTTCATTGGAGTCAGACACGACACATTTCGATTACTGTTACTTCAAGTTTCATACTTTTCGCAACTTCAGACAGTGATGGTCATAGATATACAGTATTTAGATAGATAGATATATTTTATTTTGATCACAATAATTCAACAAATAATCAGAAAATATCACAAGTTAACAGTTTTGTTATTAAAATTACAAGATTAAAATTACAAATAAATGTGATCATGGTCATTCCGTAAGCTGCTAAAATTTGTTTATTTGGGAGGCCATGTGCAAATCTGATGTATGCAAATACTATTAACAGTGCCGCCTGCTTAACTGTAGATTATTCTCGTAAATACTAATGTAACCCGTACTTACAACTCATGAATAGATTTTACAGTTATTGTGTATTATGGACCGGGCTTGGATTTGAATTTGCACCCCTTGCCTTCCCTTGCCTCCGGAGTCAATTGCCTTATCCATTAGACCATCGGCCCTCGCAATCAGGCAGCGCAAATTCTGCCTCTTACACCTCCCCCCAGGTTTCTAATCTCAACAAAAGATTATCCAGACCTTAGGAGGTCCCAACATAGCCTGTTATCTTGTAAGACTATCAAGATCTATTGGCATAGGAGGCAAAATGATGCCAAATTTGATGATTTGATTCATTTTCCACATTTGATGGCAAATAGATCAAATTCAAAAAATTGATGTCCTCCTGTAGACTGTGTTAAAATGGCATTCAGAAGACAAAGTTCACAACTGACACAAAACCAGACTAGGGCTAATTGGAAGATAGTCTGGCTTTGATTTTTGCTTCGTTGCTATCATTAGTTGCCCTTCTTTGTTATAATTAAATATTTTTGCTGCTTTCTCTTCTAATGTAGGATACCCTCCGACGCGAACTGCTGACTTGAAATGGGTAACGAAACAAGCAAATACAAATCTAAGATTGATCTCGCTGTAGCTGCGCAGCATGAATACGACTTCCTCAGATTGGTTAGCAACATCTCTGCTCTGATGGATGGAGCCTTCATTCCTTATGCAGTGCAACGGTACGAAATGTTTTGGCTCCCACTGGCAGTGGAACATGGACTAGCAATTGCCGCGCCTATCGATATAGAATGGGTGTGGCAGGTTCATATGTTATCTCCTTACAAATACAAGCAAGACTGCATGAAAGTTGCTGGCAAAGTCGTTGGTCACCAGTGCCTGTCTAGTGAATCACGCAAAAGGCTATGTGCTTCTACCGAGAAAATCTGGAAAAGCAAATATCCTACAGAACCGTTTTATGTTGATTTCAACGCTCTGCCTGTAATAGACAACTCATTTGTGTCGCAGTTCAGTTATGATCTTATATCAGCAGCAATGAGACAACGGAGTTTTGTCTACCAAGTGTCACTACCGCATTTTCGTAATCATGCCTTTCTTTACAAAGGAGTGAAGCGTTACCGATTGATGCTACTTCTCAAAAAAGAGAACCCAAGTACGTTCATCGTTCCTTGTTATGATAATGATTTAATTTGGCATACGCATCAACTTCATCCATTGCTTTACGAAATGGAAACAGTCAAGTTCCTTGGCAGGATGTTGGACCATGATGATTCCGTGAGTGACAGAACGCCTGGCGCAAGGCTGGATGCCGGTTCTGAAGAAACGAAACAGCTCTTCAGGGCTAAAAAGAAATCATTTGCTGTTTCTGGTGGCATGTATAGAGGCGATCCGCCTCCACCTGTTGCAAAAGAACAGACTGATCGATTTACAAAGTTGGTCTGTAAGAAATATGCTCTCAAACTTGAAGAAATCAGATTTGACAAGCTTCCAGAAGATTGCAACTTCAAAGTATTGATTGGTTTGGCGAAAGTGACTGGTGGACCAAAGAAAGTCCATGGTGGAAATGTCGATACAGCTGTTGGTCGCGGTGGCCTTGTTTTTCAAAAGAATGAAGGGAAAGTTGCCTTGAACACAGAGGAAGATCGTGGAATGCATATAGCACTTACTGGAAAGAACAAGAGTGCCAAAGTACCAACAAAAGATTACGCTATTACCTTAGATCACACAGTACTGTCACATCTTTGTGACAAAACAACAGGGCTAATGGTGGAATTGACTATACCGCCTACCGACAATTCTGGACCACCAGCAGTTCTTGCTATTGTTGCGAGAAGCGACGAAAGTGCATCAAGACCTACCAACTATCATTTCAATGCTAAGATTGGTGGAACATTAGAAGAGTTACCCCATCTCAACCAGGCTATCAAGAGTCCTGCGTTCATGGCACCAAGCTCACTACACATGCAATCTGCGCCTTGTCAATTTTCAACAAACACACTTCAAACCATTGAAGGTGTTGATGCATTTATTTGGCGTGTGGTCCACTGCAAATCTCCCGCTCTTTCAGCTGTGGAGTTCCTTGATGTGTACAACAACCTGTTGGTTACTGGCCACACTATAGGGCCATCTGTTCTGCCCCACCCAAGACAGACAGCCCATTCGCCACCTGGTATCTCGCTCAATCCAGTAACACAGAAAGCAATGCTGTTACGAAACTGTGAAAGGGATTGGGCAATATTACGTGGATCTTGGGTTGGCTTTCGGAAAGGAACTCGCAATATACGAGGCAAGCTGGGCAATTTCATGCTGGACATATTTATGCTGGACACTTCTGACACCATTGTCAAGAGTGTTACTGTACTGAATGACGGGCAGTCTTTGTTGGTGCTGAAGCTCTCGTTGCAAGGTGCGACCCATGTTGTCAATCTGGATCTTAAGAATGGAGTGATAACAGCAAAGCACAATTTGCCATGCATCACGGAAGTCCTCTGCATGTGCTGCTGCATTGCCATCATGTTTGTCCTCTGTCATCCTCGGCCACCGCCAAGGCTCAATCCCGGGACGAGAGCAATGACTCCTTATGAAGTACCTCCTGCAAACCGGCCAGGGGCACTTAATATTGGTGCAATGTCCTTCTTGGTTGGAGCAGGACTTTACAATTTCTATTTGCCAAGGCACTACAACATTCAAACAATACCATCAAGCGGCTTCAGCGTGATTGGCCATTCGACTAGTCATCATCAGCGTAGCTATGGAGAAGGGTATGCTGGGGACGACGATTACTGCTCATATGATACTTCACCTCAAGACGTTGGCGCTTCTTGGGGCGGGAGTGGAGTTGATACATGTGGCTGTGGAGGCTGTGGTGGAGGTGGCGGAGGCTGTGGTGGGGGAGGCGGAGGTGGTGGTTGTGGTAGTGGAGGGGGTGGTGGAGGCTGCGGAGGAGGAGGCGGCGGGGGAGGAGGTGGTGGTTGTGGTGGTGGAGGAGGCGGAGGAGGTGGTGGCTGTGGTGGAGGAGGCGATTAACTGACAACGTACATTGACGCATTGTGAGCAGCATTCGAGCTTGCAATTTAGTTTCTAAGCAAGCATTGGAGATGACATGTCTCAGAGAGGTGCTGTAATAATAGCTTCTCTTTGATTTGGTGATCATATAATAATTTATTATCATATACTAAAAGGATATTGTATGGTTACTGACTCTAATATTTTCTGTAGCCTGCTCTTTTGCAAACCTTTCATAGGAAACGTCCATTCAAGATTGTAATAGGGGTTGATAATTCGTCAGCAGGCTGATGATAATTTGACAGAACTTTTTGAGTTTGTCCGATAATCCCTTAAAGAAGCTGTTTAAGTTTTTAATTGATGGTTTATTCTTTTGAGCTAAGAAATGAATCAAAATGTGTGTTTTCTGTTCTGGTCTGATTTCATTTGCCAGGGTAAGGTCATCTTCCACATGCACTTTTTACAAGGACTTTTAAAATTGCCAACAAACAGCAATACGTAATTATTAAAACTTGCCAACTCGATTCCAGAAAAAGTTTTAATTATGATGTAAAAATCACCAAGCAATGAATCTAGGCATTATACACATTATTCGTCATATTATGACAAATAATATTATTAATAATATTATTTTAATTTGTGTGTATACCTGATGTGATGTCTAATCGAAAGTTTTACTGCTAACGAAGTTGGGGCAAACCAAAAATTAATTGTTTATACAGAAGCGTGGATGTTTGTTTTATTCGCGTATAGTATGTACACAACTGTACGCACACAACACCCTGCGCACCATTTCAAATCATGGACCCTGAGAAACGGTGCAGTGTCTATGTTGTCTCCTGCTGCTCCATATTACAAAGAAGAGCTTATGGTCTCGTTGTCGGTGAATTCTAAGATAGCAAAGATAAAATCATTATATTTTCAGCATATCATTCAATCAACATTGTTATGTAAAGAATTGGCGATTGAAATTGAAACAAGTGCCTTCAAAGCAGAGATTTGAGTATGGCTTTGGGATTTATCCTGGAATAGTTTATATCGCCGTCAGAGAATCCAATTAATGAGATCAAGGAGGATCTGAAAGTCTAATTTAAGACCATGGTGTCGAGATCTAAGGTAGGCCTTCTGTTTGGAGCGTGTTCTGCTTCGAATATACCATCTGTGCTCGTGCTGCTTGCTTCATCTCTTTTGCTCGTGTCCTGTCAGTCTCTGGCGAAGTCACAGAAGGGGAAGTTCCCATTCTCGTCTATTTTTGATCTCTCCAAGATACCACCTCATGAAATAAATACTACCATGAAGCGTTGGTTATGCACAGAAGATAGTTTGGTACGATGCTGTTCGTGTGAAGCCACCTGTCTTCGTAGTAACAGATGCTGTATTGACAAACTATGGAACGACGAAGGAGCTCCAAGCGACTGGCAGAAATACCTCGATTATTTTATAGCAGAGTCAAAGAAAACCAAACGTGCGCAATGCATTGATGTCTTGCAAGATCTTCCTGTTGGTCACTTGACTTCCTCAGCATGGATGATCAGTACTTGTAATACATCACTTCGCAACCTACACGTAGATGACGTCATCGGATGTTTGCATACCAGTTCTGGATTTAACTTACTATCTTCGTTGCCTGTGTACGATTCAGAGGGATACGTTTACAAGAATTCCTACTGTGCCAGATGTAATGGTGTCTTTGACTTTCAATTGATGAGTATTTCTGGTAATTGCGATGGTGAAAACCCAACATCTCCAAACGGAACCACGGACGGCATTCTCAATGGTTTCCATGATTGCTATTTTGAGCTATTTAAATTTGGTGTCCCAAAAACAGTTCAACCTTACTTAAAATCGTGCTCTTATAACGCATTAGTCGACATTGTCACCTCAAGTCCGACAACAAAGAAAGAACAACTTTGTGCCTCGTATGTAGCTCTCGTTATGGGACCACTCGATCAATGGCTTAGAAACCCTCACTGCATTACCGCAATGGGATTCAATCCATTCTACAGTACCTACCAATGCACTGATAAATTCAACTTACCGGATAAGATTGTTCCCGGTGGGTACAGTTTCTCGATGACAATGGGTTTCTCTGCTAAATCATCCGCATTTATAAATGGACCACGCAAGAATGAAGTGCGCATGGCACCCCCTTGTGACCCTGGTTTCGTCTACGATTTCTTCACAGCAAAATGTATTGATTTAAAATGTGGTTTTGGTTTTATACTTGTGGGTGAAGGATGCATACGAATACCAATCCCTGTGATCGATGTCAAGCCGCCTCCGTTTGGAAGCGTCAAAGACCGATTGCTACACTGTTGGACGTCTACTGGGGCTCATTTACTTCTGAAAGTGACCACTCAATATCCTCCACTTACTCACGCAGGACAATTACCAGTAGCTATGACAACGACAGCCACGCCCAGTGTTCTCTTCGATTCGAATATGGTCACTGAATTGCTTCATCTAAATAACTCATTATTTACATTGGATTATTTTCATCAAAATGGAAGCATGATGTATATATTTCTGGAGATGGATCCGAGTAATACCACCAGTCCTCTGCGTGAATACCAACAAGTCTTGCGTCGCATGGAAATGAATTCGAGCCAAGTCATAGAAGCAGACTTAATCTCTTCGGCTCGCTTCCAGTCTACTGCGCAGTACGGATTCGATCCATCTCGCATGTACGACAGCGGAGCAATTTGCGCGCAAACTGACACTCTCCCATCTTCTTCTATCACAGAAGTCAAAGACGATTGTTCTGTCGTTTTAGCTGATGGAAGACATTTGCGAGAGGGCCAATCGTTCACTGGTTGGATACAACTCAGCAACAACAACACCTATTTCGTGTCATCTTGCAACGAATTCCATCTGCGCACTTCCTGTGCTCTGCGCTACATCGACCTCGGCTCGTATTTGTTGAATGAGACTGCCAACGATTCCGTGGTCACCAATGCCAACCAATCGTATAAAGCAATCGAATACTCGCCTACGGAAACTGGTATCGCCGTGTGTGCCGATGTTAACTCAACAGATGCCTCGCTATCGATTAACAAAATTGGTCAAATCGAGGCCATGATTACATTCGTTGGAAGCATCCTCAGCATAGTGAGTCTGATCATCGTCATGACAACGTACGCGGTTTTCAAACAACTTCGGACAGTCCCTGGAAAGAACCTCATCAGCCTCTCAATGGCGTTGATTTTGTCTGCCATATTTGGAATTGTCGTTTCTTTGACATACAAAGATGATTTCATGTGTACCGGAATTGCTATTGTTTTACATTGGACAAACTTGGCTGTGTACGCGTGGTCAGCCGTGATCGCTTTTGATCTGTATAGGACATTCGCGACTCCCATTTGCCACACCAGATACGCAGCAGCTTCTTCCGAAGGGAAACGTAGCAAGTTCTTACATTACTCCTTATTTGCTTGGACCGTGCCTTCTATTATCGTTGGAATATCAGTTGCGATAAATGAAACTGTCTCGGACTCATTTCGGTACGGTGAGCGTCGCATATGTTGGATCGTCGGAGACTTGGCAAGACTGATTGCTTACATTATTCCTGTTATTCTCTCCATGATCTACGTCATAGCCTCGCTTATTTATACCATTGTTTGCATCAAACGTACTCAGAAAGAGATCTCCAATGCAACGAGCTCTGCGAGCATTAAACGTAGCAATACAATTGTCTCAATGTTTCTCAAATTGGCATTAATCCTCGGTGTTGTGGAGATCCTTGGCATCATTCAAATTAACGGGACAAGCGAAGGCTCCATTGCTGCTGACTCAGCATTTCGTTTGTTGTTCACCGTGTTTCGGAGCATGCGCGGTTTCCTCATCCTCGTTGTTTTCGTTTTCAAGCGTTCCATCCTCAAACTGTACGCCACTCGATTCACCTGTCTTCAAATCTTTATCAAATCGAAAGACGATCAGATTGCTGGAAATACTACTGCGATGACACCAATCTTTCGGACGAGAGACAAAAGCTCAAAAAGTAGTA
The DNA here is from genome assembly GCA_900245855.1 of Calvadosia cruxmelitensis. Lineage (NCBI taxonomy): Eukaryota > Metazoa > Cnidaria > Staurozoa > Stauromedusae > Kishinouyeidae > Calvadosia > Calvadosia cruxmelitensis. Next base: position 9,070 of record OFHS01005004.1, read on the forward strand.
ATTAATTTCAACATGACCTGCTAAATGACACCAGAAGTATAATTGTTAATTGATCATTAATAATAACTTGTAAGATGCTAGAGAAATAAAAAAAATCATATTTTGTTTGTTCTTTAATGATTTCTTGTGCTACATATCCAGATTTACAAATATGAGTAACATGTCCAGTCCAGTACATCCTGGACTCAAGTGGATTTCTGTATGACTGTACAGTATTTAGAAACCTCCCGGCGACTGACTTCAAGAATGGTATTCACTGCAGTCGTTTGCTTGTCTTAATTTAGTTATGCATCGTCTTCTTTTGATTGCATCTTACTATTTAAAACTGCATCGCAATTCATCATCATTTATTCAGAAAATATGAGAAACCATACAGTATGGCTTGTTCTCGCAGAGCTTCCGGGAAAATAATAAATAAATTGATATTGAAAAAATAAATTGAAAATAAATCAATGAAAATTGATACTTTATACTAAAAAACTTGTATATAATTATCTACTAATTACTCAATACAATTATCTGAACGTGAACCTAAATTACCTATACTTACTACTTTGAAAAGTCCTATTTACAAATTAATTTTTTCCAGCTGGTCTACGGAGGGTAGTGTTCCCAGAGCACTGATAGCATTTCCCCTTTGAATCGTGATGCTAAGTCTCTATTTAAAATATGCCGCTGGTTTAATGAAAAGTAGAAAAGTAGCCTCTTTGGTCAGGACAATACTGTAATGATAAAAAGCTGTAAAAGGCTGTTTATTTCAAATTATTTGGTCCTAGATATTCTATACCAATGTCGCTACTTTGGATCATGATGTTTGGACTTTGTACTTTCATTGAGAAATAAACAAAACATTATGTCCACGTGACTTCTTTATTTACGTATCCTCGTTATGAGATGGGAAGCGAGGCCAGAATCGTTCCACTTTTCGACCCAAAATGGCAGCGTGACCTGGCGCTCTCTTCCAACCTGTGACATGTTTGAGCGCAAATTCTCTACCTTTGCGTGTCGTGGGCAGGGTTTTCATCCCATTGTGAGATCAACACAAAGCAGTTTACCTTGAAGTAATTTGTGCAAATTATCTGGGAATGAATTCACGAAGATTCGAACTCCAGAAGGTACGAAACTAACCGCTACTTTCTCAACATTTTCACTTGCTATTGCTTCAAATAGGTTTCCGCCTTTCCGGTGTAAATATTGTTGTGGATATGTATCTACCTTGACCTTGCCTTGTGATTATTTATTCAAGATGCTCTGATTTTGTTTATTCATTTTGTGCTACAGTTTGGGACACGAGACCACGCAATGTTTACGTAGCTGTGTTGTAGTTTGGTGTCTTGCGAGTTGCGACTCGTTGTTGTCTTGAGAGAACAGCCCATTCCTTCTTGATGCAGCAGCTTTCGTTCACATACGTTGCTATATTGGCCGTCTTATGACTTCTATGTATACGCCTTCATAACATGCGCTACGGCTTAGAACAGCTTCATAATAAATACGTCGCGCCAGTTATCCGATATTTTCACCATGTCAACTTTTAAAGTTTTATCTTTGATATCAGAAAAAGCAGGCAGTTCGCCGCTTGTCTTCTGGAAGTCGAATTTCCCCTCAGCATTCGGATAGCAAACGAACAACGCATGCAACGAGTGATTTGAGAAGTCAAGTGCTGCAAAAGACTATCCTCAGCAAGCAAGGTAGGCTAAAGTTAAATCTTGTTTACTATTTTCTTTCTGTGACCTAAAGGTAACAGTGTCATTTATAAATGCAACTGTCGCAGTTGCTGGCTAACCTTTGTTAAAAACTTGTATATCCTTTGGAAAAGTTATTCAAGCTGCGTTAGGCTAGCCTATCCCCCACGCCAAATTCTCGCTGAAAGAATTCCAATTCCGTTCCATCCCTATTCCATCCCTCAATAATGTGCTGGATGGAGTTGGGATCAAGTAGACTTCTATTGGCGCTAATGGCGCGAACAGATCCCTGTTGCTTTGCATAAATTCGTATTGCAAACTTTTCAAGTTGCCTGCATCCCTCTCAGCCTTGCAAGCAGTCTTGTAACTGTCCCATGTCCCATCTGTATATATTCAAAAGAAAACATCTATGCAATCGTTAAAGAATGCTGGCTTTGAAAATGTTGGTAATCATTTGGTTGTGATTCTGTACGAAGTGAGAACTTTTTGTTTAACTGTTGAATCCATTTTGTTTGATATCCCAATAACCGTGAGTCAAAAAGTCATATTACTTTTATCTAAGGGAATATCCAGCAAAGCAGAATCCATTTAAACAGACTGACAACCGAAACAAGCACCAACCAGCGATAACAACAACACTGATTCATCAGAACCAATTGAGGTCGATGGACGCTGCTGAGTCAGCATGCTGAACTCATAAATCCACTACCAAAAACAAAAACGACCATAACCATTCCGATCAATCAACACACAGACCATTCTGACACTTAGATACTATCTCACGTGATTCCTTGATGACGTCATGGTGAAGCAAAACCCTCAGCGAATCTTCCACAGGATCACATGCTAGCAAATGCCAAACAGCAGAACCAACCATGAACCATGTAGCCAAATGTCAATATATAGGAAGCAGGTTTCACTTGTAATGGACACAAACGCAATTTACTGTAGAATAATGCTTTGTGTGTTTTCAGGCTTTCATTCTAAATTGGCAAAAACCGATGCACAATTCGGAGGTGGATTTGGTGTTGCCCCGCCATTGTTTAGCCAAACCAGCCACGCAGATCAAGGGGAAGAAAAAGTCACAAGCATTGTACAGCATTCGATCGAAAAGTCAATCAATCCCTTCACATCTTCCACAGCCACGTCAAATCCCTTCTTGACAGATCCATCTGCTTCAGCTCAGAATGCAGAAGCAGCTTTGTCAGATGGCAAAATAGCTGTTCCAGCAGTCAATCCGTTTGCCATGTCCGCTTTCACCACTGGATCAAGTGCTTTTGCTACAGAGTCAAAGACTGTCACTTCTGAAACAACAAGCAACTGGAGTAATCCATTTACAACAGGTTTACTTGCACCATCTACTTTTGGGAGCAAGTCTTCTTTTGGTAGTTTCGAAGTGCCCTCTGTTGGTGCGGTATCAACATCGTTGCCAACAATAGAAGGAGCAGGATCGCGAAACCCAGTGTCGTTTTCAATCAAGCCACAAGCAGTGCATCCGGGTAATGAGCTCTCTGCTAATGAACGACGAGGAAAGAGGTTTCAAACATCAGTTCAAGGTTTGTTTGCGACTGATTGCATTAAGACTAAGTTAAAGTGCCTATGACGGATAATTTTTTATTTTGTAAATCGATAGATATGATCCAGAATATACCTTCTGCAAGAAGAATTTTTCAATTTGAGCAATATTTAGTACCTTTATGATGCCTTGAAGTTCGGGAATTGTTGCGCAATCAATCAAAAATGGTTGTCAAACGAAAGGTGTGAAAGGGGCGGAGAAACAGAATCCATGTCGTTTCCACAAGTGAGCTTACTACGTGGAAAAACCGGTCGTCGCACTTTGCCAGCTTGTTACTCATTCCAGCGGATAGAAATAACTTAGCAATTTCATGACACTCATGCCGCATGTATAGAGACTAC
>OFHS01005006.1:0-12667 GCA_900245855.1 Calvadosia cruxmelitensis
CCCTGTTTCACAACTTTTTCGCCTTGATCCCGTTAATATTTCGAAAGTCGACTTTTTTTGAACCACCCTATTAGAGGCCATGGCCAAGGGTGGCAAAGCGGCCAATTCCTAATCAAGGGCCGGACTGGAATTTATGCACTGCGCGGCGGAGATCTCGGACCGGATTGGCCTAAAGAATGCAGACTAGTACTGTGTCTATTTGCCTGCCGCCCAGTCTACAGAAAAGAGTACATTTTAACAGCAAGATCTAGTGGAAGGCAGGATGCTTAGAGGCCATGGCCAAGGGTGGCAAAGCGGCCAATTCCTAATCAAGGGCCGGACTGGAATTTATGCACTGCGCGGCGGAGATCTCCGCCGCGCAAATCTGGCCTGCTGGATCCGCAGCCGCGCAGATTCTGAGAATTGAGCTCAGCTGCAGACATTTTAATCAGAAAAACAGGCTCTGTCCGCGCAATCCTTACTGTAGCTCTGTTATTCAAGCAGATAACCGTGGCCGGACCGCGCATTTTTGTCAAATCAATGATAGGCCAACCGCGCAAAATATTTCGGAAAATTTTTCTCCACTGCGCAAAATACAAAGATTCCAGTCTGGGTCAAGGGCGGCCTGCAAGGACCTCAGGGTGATTTGTCTACTTTTCGTGTAAGCAGCAAGCGAAATAGAATACCCCATGCAAAATTTACACCAAACAAGCAATTTTCTTTCATGAACTGCTAACTTCTATCGTATAATTTTGTCTTGGGCGGAAAATCCGCGCAGTTTGATTTGCACAGAACTCGAAATTCCCCACGCAAAATGTAAAGAATGTAGTTGGGATAGAATAAAAATACTTTTTTCGACTAGTCACTCTCAAAATAAGTTATAACAGTCCAATAGACTCAGGGACACAAATTAATCGGGATTTTTTTCTCGGGGGAGCAGATGGCAGATGCTAAACTCTGCAGTTGACACCTGCGGGCTGCGGCTGTCGCCTGCGCCTGGCATGCAGAGAAATCATCAACATATCAGATACTTACTATATTCTCAATGCATCCACTGACATAAAAGATCTGATTGGAAATTGGCGGGCACGCTTTAGAATCGCCTTCATGTGTTTCCTGCAGTCTTTCAAATCAAATCCATTATCTAGATCGGTTGTAGCAGACAACTCGAGACCATCCGCAGCACGGCTTATGTTCGCGAAACGAATCATATTTGAATGCTAAGACAAAGCACGGTAATAAGCAATACGTTTCAGATCTATCTTTTCATATTCTCAGACAAAACAGGCTGCTTGTTGACTGCAAATCCAACAGAAAGTACAAGCTTCAGCCACGTATACCTGCCATGTCAACATGCGCCATTTTGATGCAATCTCAAATTGAGATCTGCAACAGAGGTCAGACCGTTGAATCCACCGAATGCATTTTACGTAGTACATTTTACAACAGTTTCAGTTCTACCCTTCAGATACTAACATTACGCCTTTTCAAATTAGAAATAAAATCTAAGATAAATTACAGAATGCATTAAAATCATATAAATTTGAAAGGAAAGTAACATGACGAGGGTAATATTAAATTCCTTGTTTGACTAATCCATGAACTCTACTACTCTAGTACCACCTGCCACAGAAATCAGCACACGAGTGTCAGCCATTTTCTTTTCACAAAACAAGGTACATTCAAGTAGCGAAGCCAATGAAATGAACTGGCCTTGAGTTCAATTTAACTCTTATCTTAATATCTCAAAAGGCAAAACTACAAGATATTGATGTTCAATTCAAAGGATTACCTTTGCCCTTTAATCTTAATTGCCAGGTTCATCTTCTGGTGAAATGTAACTCTCAACCGAAGAGGGAATTCAAACCCTGGAGGGCAAAGGAAATTTTTGTCCATAGTGCAATTGACGCTAAATTTGTCGCGCGTTTTAACCCTAACTGAAATCAGCAACTTCAACAACTAACTAAAGAACAATCCTTGAAATTGACCATCATTGATAAGAATACGGTTGAATGCGTTTCAAACAATACGATTTCCTGGCGTCTTCATCATGGTCTTCACCCGCGATAGAGGTCAACTAGCTTTTCAGTATGTCGCAATGCAACGGGACTCCGTGCCATTATGGATTGCAAAAGTTGCATATAAAATAAGAGACTTTGACATTTCACGTCACAAAAAAACAAGCTAACTTTGAAAAGAAACGAACATGAGTCAAAACAATTCTCAGAGGAAACTGATTATAATATACAGTCATATTGTCGTAAGTGACAAAGCTTGACATCCATTTCAAAATTACTGTATTGTATGGTATACACACGAAAGAATTCCAATATTAGACAATTTTGGAATAGTTTTGAATCAATCAAACGAAGAAGCATTAATTGAAAATAAATATAATTACGCATGTACTTGGAATTGAGTTTGACGCAATTTGACAGGCAAATGATGGAAAACGTTAAACGTGCATTTACTCATTGCAAATTAAGCCTATAATAATTAGTATAATTAGCTTAGTAATTATTATAGGCTTGCAAGAACATGATAGATAGGAGATGAAAGATAATAATTATTACAACAGATCAAAATTTCGCAATCGTTATATAAAGAATCATCTTACGGTTATCGCAAAAACATCCTTCTTAAATACTCATTTTACTGTACAGTCGATTAAATTCTATTTAATTAGATTGAATTTTATTAAATTCGCTGTCTACAAATGAATATTAGCAATATTATATTCATTTCTTGTGTATTTGACTGGTTAGACGAGACGGTGCGTGAATCGAGGCTGGGCAAGTGACTTTAGCGCGCTACACAAGCCAAGGCGGTTATATACAATCAACGGCTCCAACTAAATGAAGCGAAGAACAACTTTACACGTTGCAACTAATGAGCCATGATAGAGGTTCTTAATATGCTGTTAATTAGTGCTACACCCAATTAATGTCCTATGACTCCATAGCCAATGGGTAAGACTCTGGCTCTCTCAGAGATTTTCCAGACTTCAATGTCCATGCCATTGTTTCTTTTATAAATGCGAGCATAAATGTTTGTGAAACTGAGCAAGATTGCTTGTCAAATTGCCACAATATTATCTGAGATGACGTGTTGGTTGCAGCATCAAGAAACAATAACTGCTCTGGCAATATAATCGACTCGTCGTAAACAGAATCAGTGGATTATCAAAATATGAAATATTTCTGATTAATATCTGCAAATAAGTTGTCTACAGTTCGTTTGAAAGCCCTTGCTAGCTTTCTCGTGGTGTTATGAGGCGCTTGTTAACTCACTCTGTTTCTCCCGAGGAACTTCGTTGCTGTTCCTGTCCTTTTCTTTGCGACAAGAAAATACTTTAGCCAGCTCAGGTAAATTGTCTGGCGACAACAATCGATTTGTATCTTCTGCTGTCAAATGACCCAGTTTTGTCATCAGCGTTAGAATGTACACAATTGCATCGATTAGAATCTGTTTTTGGCAAAGTTTCTTCCCGTTGTAACTAGGTAACAATATGGATAATTCTGCAAATGCTGCATTGATAAGCTTGACTCTTTTTCTTTCTCGCAATGTGGCCAGCCTCCTTGATTTACTTGGAAATGGATGATGATTTTTATCATATTTGTTTTCTATCGAATCATGTCTATCCTTGCAGTTTGCAGACGGAGCAAGGGCACATCTTTCCATGTATGAGTCTCCCATCTTGTTTTCTTTCGAGTCTTCCACAATCAAAATCAAGGTTGGCTATGCAATAGTGAAACAGAGCGAAAGTATTAGGTTATAACAAGCGACAAAGGTGAACGAACTTATTGAATGAAGCCTGTCATTCGGCTCATTCATATGACAAGTACTGGACACCGTCTTAGACTCCTTTGGGTCACCGTAAAGACCTTGGTTATCATCATACAGAAATGCCATTAGAAGCCAGCCGGAAACCACCTTCAAGCTAGCTTTCAAGTGTAACATTCGTGCGAATAGTTAAGTTGCTACAGTATATAAAATTCAGTTCAAATTCCAATTCTATTTCTCTACATATCAATTAGTAGCAATGACTCATAAAGATCAGTTTACACCAGCAAGTTTTCCTTGACAATTTTTACTTGCTCGTGTGCATTGCAAAACTTGACAAGTTTCCACTTGTCAAGTACGCTGGTTGGAAAACTAGGCTGCTAGTTTTTACTTGACAAGTTTTCCTTGACAAGTCTGCAAACTTGCTCGTGTGGACGGGCCGACAAGGAAACCTTGTCAAGTTTTTCCGAAAACCTCGATCCGCTTCCCGAAATGAGGCAGTTACTATGGCAACACGATCGCAGAGTAATGCCTTTCCACTCCATTTTAGGCGTGTTTGATTCGTAATCGTGCAATACTGCATCAAAAGCAAAGTAGATTTCTTTGATCAAATTGTTGGTCAATCCTCGCGCGTATTTTTTCTTTCCTGCATTGTCCACGGTCGACGCATACGAATACTACGCCGTTTTTCGTTGAATTAACCTTGCATAATGATGATAAGCATGAGCGTAGCCAGGTCATACGCTGTTTCCAGTGTTTCTCATTGTTGTTGTGTGAGTGTCACTTTTACTGTATTTCCATGAAGCGCAACAGCCGTGTCGCTACAGCCGTGTCGACACGGCTATGGCGACAAGCGTTGTTGTTTCCATGAGGCGCTAGACAGTTTTGAGATCGGGTTACTCGCCTCGTTACAGCGACACATCAACCTCACTTTTATCCCCAGTTGTTGATGTGTTCAAAAAGCGGTCTTACGTGATGTTTTTGCTTTATTTCTGTCTTTTACATCGATGCTACATCTACTGAATCAAATGTTACTGAGTTTTCATCTTCAAATTCGTGCAAATCTGTTTGTGGATGAGGCTCAGCTTCTTGAGAGCGAGGTCGCGACGGGAAAAGCGCTAGGTTTGCTGTTTCCATGATGCGCAACAGCCGTGTCGCTTCATATAGTGTCGCTACAGCCTAGCGCTTCAGCCGGAAGCCATTAAAAGCCAATTAACGTCTGTTTCCATGAGGCGACGAGCGTAGCGACACGGCTGTTGCGCTTCATGGAAACACAGTATTTGTTGAAGACGGTGACCCAAAAGCTGGTCTCTCTTGCTGTCCTCGACATCTAGCATTATCTAATAGACACATATCTGTTTTTATCAGCAATAATGATATTGTTTTTCCCAACATTTTAAGAATTTGTGAAGAAGAGATAGCTTCAAAACTGATCAAGAAAACCATTTGTGTTGTAATTGGCAAAGTGATAATGAAAATTCGGAATCATGTATGTCAGGCCAAAACCACCTCGGAGACGCGTTATGGATCTGCTGGCCTGCATACCAACAAAATGAAGCGCCGTGAGAAAGATCTCGTTCAACTGTAAATAACATGCAAAATAATAATTAAAAACAAGCAAATATTAATTTGAAATGGAAACAGGGAGCAAGTAACAGAATTGTCTCTTTCTAATGTGATTGCATAATGTATTGTCGTGTAATTCCTTCCCTTGAAAACAGCTTTCGCGATATTATGGTGAGGTAGATCAAGAAAGTTAAAGCGTAGCCCATACGAAAACTGTCACAATTGTAATCCTTCACGCACAGTCCCATTGCATTTCGGTGTTTAGATGAATTGGCCTCTGCCACTGGCAAAGACACCAGGAAAATTCTTTGTCTACAACCCAATCAGCCATACACTTGTCCATGATGATCAATTTCAAGTATTGTTCTTGGCTGTCAAGATTGTCGATTTCACTGATTCAAAATCACGTGCCAGAAATCACTTGCATCCCGAAATGCATTAGTTTAACACGTGTTCGCCCCGTCTTGTTGCGCATATATACACAACAAAAACTAACCCTTGTTAGCGTTAACCTAGGGCGAACACGTGTTAGTTTGTGCAGTGTAAATGCGGCTTTAAACACGACAGACTCCGAACTAGTAAGTATAATATTACGGATAAATGGAACATATTACCAGAGATGTTTAACATTTCGTAAATGCTGGATAATTTCCTACGATGGCATAGAATGTTGTTGAGATGGAAAATATCAACAGAACGTAAATTCAAGCAACAACACCAGGCTAAAGCTAACGAGACAATTTCCCTGAGCTAGACGACCATTTTCACCAGCACTATTTTGATCTGTACAGACACTGGTTGACTTTTCAACTGAATGTCAATAATGAAGAGACAAAGCGACAGTCAGTCGCATATCATAACAGACGCATACAGTATATATTAGGGCTGAGGATCTTGTAACGTGAAACGTGAAGTATTTCAAAACAGCTTTTATCACAAGCGTTTCAAATTATAACTTCAACGAATATAATTTTTATAATATTTCTAATTTAGAATTTTAATTCTGTTGTATAATTGCTTATAGCTGTATGGCTAATTTTTAACTAACATTTATGCATATGACTACTAACTTGTTAATTTCCGTGTAAATATCTCCTGATATAAGGAGTAATTTAGATGTAAAAAATTAATTTTAATTTATATATAAAAAGTAAGAAAAATGCACATAGTCGTCGTCACAGCGAATGAACATGAATTTGCAAACTTCATTTTAGCTTTGCTAATACGCCATATTATACAATCGAACAAGAAGAGTTGTGGAAATGTCTACTGACAGGGAAAGCAACGTCTTCCAAGCAATAATGGATTAAATTAGAGGACATTTTAAATATTATATTAGTGTGATAATTGTGTGATCTTTTAATTAAGCGGCCGGCAAGGTTTAGAAAGAAAGTGCAAGGCAGTATGGTGTATTTGCCCTGAACTAATTCCAATGCTTTTACGAAAGAGTTCCAAAGAGACAAGGATGCGCGTACATCCTCTTTCTTTCGTGAAAGCAGCTTGTTTTACAGTTTTAGTACAATTAAGGCACTAGGCAGCATTGGATCAATGTGGACATTTGACGCTTGGCCGTCGTTGAGCTTTGCCGTTTCACCCTAAAGCAATGGCTTTTATGGTCAAATATTTACTTCAATTGCGCGCTTCTATTTCCTGTAGTCATTGATGTGCTATTTATTCTGTCTGACTGGATTTACTGTCAGTCACTACAGTTACCACACAGCGTGCGGTTAGATGTGTTTGGATTTCCTGGAATGGCCGGATCAAAAGAAACATCAGAAAACATGAGCCTTCAAAACATTTTAGTTTTTAGCCATTCTCTCAAAAATCTGCGACTTCCTTGGAAAAAGCGTCCGTTAAATATGGAAAACCAATCAGAGAGAAGCGCACATTTGGTTACAAGAAAGTTGTTTCTAAAAAAAAATTGTTTTCGAGAATTTTTTTCGACGTCGATTTGATCCCAAGGGCAATCGAAAATTGATCAGCCGTGAAATAGCGACAGCAACAAGTGGTTGTCTAGATTTCCAATCATGCCTCAGCTAATCAAATTGCGAGAAACTAGAACTTTATATTCCACAGCAAATGTGTCATATTATATGTGTTTATCTTTGCAAGACTGAATCCCAAACAATTTCTTTTGGAACCGTGCAAATTCGCCAGCGGAATGCGTTTCCTCAAGAATTATTTGTGCGCCTTTCTATGCGAAGGAACTTTCCGCTATAGTTCTGTAACTACCTAATTTGGTTTCTTTGCTAATTAAACGATCAAGATGTATACAATTGCCCAGTAAATGCAGGATGTCTTCGTAGTTTTGAACGTCCCACAGTGAATATCGCCAGAATTAAGTGTCGCTAGGGTACGTTGCTCCTAAAGGCTCCGTTCTCAACCTGCTACTGTATCCTTTTCGTTATTGAAATTGTTGATTGCGTTTTTCCTGATTGTCATGTAACTTTGCTAAAAATGCGAATTTTTAATGTGTCAGAAGAAATTATTCGAATGGACCGTTGCTTCTTGTCAAATGACTGGCAACTCCGTAGTGCCTTTGACAAATGTTTCTCTATTTTGATTGTAAATGCTAACGTAGATTCCTAGTCTTTCTTTCTCTTTGGCTGATCACCTATTGAAAATACATGAAAAAATCCGTGTTTAGTACTATTTTTATTCCAGAGTTAGTCTCCAAGGCATTTTCATTTTCCTATCTGATTTTCAAATGTTTTACATCTTGCGACCCTCTTATATTATTCTTGGGTTATTATGTACATTATCTGAGATATATTCTCGAATCTAATACACCGGCGTGGTCATCGTATTTATTCAAATTCATAAATAAATTGAACGCGTCCAAACGAAATGCACTCGCCGAACATGTCAGATAAACAACATCCATTCTCAGGACTATTCATGACCGTTTGTCAAACTTAATCTAGAATATCTGGAGCTACGAAAAGAGTGAAGTTTGATTTACATATGGTTGTGTTGTAAACAACATGGTTGATTTACCAATATGTTATTTATTTGCTCACAAAGTCAGTAAGATATATCATGCATGGACATTCCATGAACTGAACAAAACATGCCAGTTCGTGCCAATGCAAATAATGTTTAAACGCATTGGCCTTGTTTCAAGTGTTTATGCTAAAAACGTGTCCTCTCCTAGGGTCTTATGATTTATATAGCATCAAAAAGATTCCACAACAATCCTTTTGCAAATATTATGTCTCTATGGCAAAATGAAAGCGGAATTTGGCTGGCCGTCTATAACACCGGGCTGTTGGGACATGGTTGGGGGTTAGGGGTTCTTCCATAATTATGTGTGGTGTTGGGACATGTTTGGGGGTTAGGGTCAGAGTCTGGTTTGGGGTTCTTCCGTAATGATGTGGGATAGATGTAGTATGTACAGGAGTGTTCCATTTATAGAGTATCTATGATGAGTTGTTAAGATATTTGGGGTGTACTTTTGCCAGGTTGTGGATACACCATTTATATCTCAAAAGTTTTGGGATATACTGTAGCTGTTTGGAATGTACCAGAAAATTTCGGGACACTTTTTTAGTTCGCTGGGAATTTACTGATGAAAGCACTCTAAGATTATTAGCAAGCATACAATGATTAGAAAAGATATCAGTACTATTATTGTTTTTCGACGACTCGTTATGGCCCAATGGCCAGGAAAAGATTTGTAGCAAGTTAAGTATTAAATTAAAAAACTCATTTAAATAACAATTGCAAATCTGTCCAACAATAAACTCAAGTCTGGAATTTTGATGTTTTTGCCTGTCGAAGGTTTGATTGACATTATCATATCTTTCGCTAATTTGATTGGCTGGTTCATGAATGAGTTGTCATGGTTGCAACATGGAAGCACCCAAAACCAGGTTAGCTGTGTGCAAGATGCAGCGAGAAAATCCAAAATTCCCCAATGTTGAGTTGCGCTCGGTAAGCCAAATTTCGATTGCGAATCGAATAAGTTAGTGAGAATACTTTCGAGATTTTGATAAACTGCATTTTGAAACTGTCTCTTAATCAAATGTAATATTAAGAAGCTACAGAAACATAAATTATTAATGTATATACTAATTAATAATCAAGTGTTTCTCGATCAATTGAAATCCAGGCTGTCATAAAATATATACTTTTCCCACGATTCAGCATTATAATTACCTGTTAATCGTTGCCAGGTAATGCCTTTGATGGGTCTATAAATTCAGACGACCAAATACGTTGAGCGGTGTGAAATTTCTGACACAACGCTTGCTTTGTTTGTCTAATGTTGTCTGTATGTATAGGTCTTCGCAAAGATTGACATTCGAGAAGATAAAGCAGCGTTCGTTGAGAGGAACCAAAGAAAAATTTACTTATAATTATGGGAAAATCAATTTCCAGCTAAAGTAACTGCTCCGAAAAGTGTATCGTTTTATTTTGTCCAGTAGGACTGTCCTCTACATGAAAAGATGTTTATCTACCTCTTTTCACGGGCAATTCCCTACATCTTCTTCTACACTGAAAACATACAGTACAGTATTTTCTTTCTAAATTATAAGACTTGGTAGGCGGAAGAACAAAACAATATTCGCATTTGGCTTAGTAATTTATGGCTTACCGTGTGAACAAGTATTTGTTTACTAGATTTAGGAACAAAATTCTTGGAAATGGGAAATTTTGTTCTTAAAATGAAAATTAATACTATTTTTGCAGTGTACAAGGGCTGAAGAAATATAGTCTCCATGGCAACGCACGAACTCTGAATTCTTTTCGAACCAAGTATTTTGTATTCTACAGTAATCATAGATCGCAAGTTTGTAATACTTGACCAATATGCAGTTAGGATCAATTCTGATTTAAAATCTTAACCTTTAATTACTATTCAAACATTTACTTTACCAAAATTAATACAAATGTCGCAAGAAGGAATCTATGTTTTACAAGCCACGGAAGGGCATCAAACAATCAATAGAGTATAGTATTAAAAATTCCATTGAACTGCATTTACTTCACATCAATTTGCAACTGTACAGAGATATATCTAGGAGTTCAAAATTGAACTATTGCGTTTACAGCTGTAATGATTTTGTAATAGGTCCTTGAAATCGCTTAATTACGATCTATACAATAATTTTGGGAAGACCAAGGGGCAAGACTGAACAGCGTCTGTATGTAATCTCTAGTAGCGTCAAGCATTTGCAATTAGAAGGAAGCTCTCATTCTGTATGGTCATAGGCAAAATACCAAAAGAGGGGACGCTCGCAACTCAACGCTCCAAAGCATCGTTGATCTTCCCCATTCAGCAGAAGTTACTTGTTTCAACATAACAGTTTTTCAAATCAACCAAATGACATTTTAGATAAACCAATTATCTTCATTGCTTGCAGCTGGTCTTGTGTTTGTTGTGGTTTTTGGCAGAGGGGCTGGAGGCCTGTTGATATTTGCCACGGGGGGTCGTTGTGATTGCGCAGAAGGAGCATCCATTAATTTTATCTCGTCACTTGATACTTGGAAAGTTTTATATTTCTTGTAAAGGAAAATCATAAGTAGCAAGAGTAAAATAAGTAAAAGGATTGCTCCGGCGCCGACAATAGCCACAATAATAGGCTTTTCGTCTTCGAAGTGGATGGGGTTGCCATATTTTGGTTTCTCCGTGTAATACGATGCGTACGAATCTGGAGGCCGTAACGTAGGAGGTTGATCTGCTTGAAATAAGTTTCCTCCGCACTGCGACTTCGTAGCTGTCGATTCAACTACAGACGAGCTCTGATTGGCTACTTCTTCGTAAACATTGACGAATGACTGAGTTCCATTGGCGTTTGGAGTGTACAATATTTTCATACCGGATGAGCAGCCAGTGAAGCCTGTTGGCATATTGCTCGGAAGGACAGTCAAAGTATTGGTCGATCCGCCAACGGTTACTTGCTTCAACCCATTAAATACTTTCGTTGGACCCAGGAGAGTCAAACTGCTTGGTTTTACGGTTGGCATATCTGCTACTTCAACAGTTAACGATCCAGCACCGAATTTGACACGCAAAACGTGCCTGTTATTGTCGGAGAAAGCATTATTGACTGGTGCCTTTAAATGGACCATGTCCAGGAAAGGTCCAGCAGTAGAGCCACGCAAGTCCAGATATACAGCGATGCTACCATTCACCATAGCTGCGATTAGAAACCGATCGTCATTTCCAAGTAATTGGAAGAGCATGTTTTCTGTATTTGCTGTCTTGAATCCGAATGTGACGATTATTTCCGAAGCAATCGGTTTAACAGAATCCGATATCTCGTAAACAATTTTACTTCCAGAGTTGAAAGTGTATCCGTACGATTCTAAAATAAGAAATGACAGAAATAAATGAGAAAAGAATCCGTTTAATGAGATATCTAACAAGAATCGTTATTAGATCGTTTATTATGGCCTTTTTTCCTAGAATAGTATATATTTCAAATAATTACATCAACTATCTATATAGACAAACTTTCCTAAAAGTAAATTAACTTTAACTAATAAAACTATGCATGACAATAGCTACTTATAAAAACTACAGTTAAAATACTTAAAACTAAATGGGCTTATAATTACAAAATTTACAAAACTTTGACATCACAGCAAATGCTCGAAATAATTAATGTACGATTGCGTCTTACTAACATCTATTTCAAAATTCAAATTGTATGTGACCTCACACTAGCAGGCATCCAGAAATATGAAATACTGTACAGCTAATATCTAAGACAAACTATAAAATGCAATGAATAATTACTAAATAAATAATAACTTGAAAGTTTTAACATTAAAAAATAAGTTGATAAATATGGAAACTAAATGAATAAACAAATACCTGCAAGTAAAATATCTACTCATGCAAAGTTGAAGCAATTAAATACTCGACATGCAGCAACACAATATGGTTTGATACAGTACAGTATGGTAGTTAGTTCCATTTATTGTCACCTGTTTGGCAATGCTCGCCTTCCATTGGCGATACGCTGCAATTGCATTTGTAATGGGTGTATTCGTCCATGCAATAGCCCTGATTACAAGGATTCTCCACTAGACGGCAAGCTGAGCCACACCCTGGTGTCACACCAGTACCTTCGTCATAAGAAGACCAATTTTCAAGATCTTGAAGTCTTCCCATGACGTACTGTAAGGTAGAAGAGAGACACATAAATCGATACGAATTTTAACACTGTCAATCACAAGTTAACATTTTATTGATGACAAGTGTCTGCATGGTCTAACGGTTAGGCCAATGAAATTAGATTAATAGTTTCTCGTCAACGCCCGCATCTGATTTTGCCTCCGCATCAAAAAATTTCATTATTTACAAAAATATCATTATTTTCTAAATAAA
>OFHS01005007.1:0-12665 GCA_900245855.1 Calvadosia cruxmelitensis
TAACGAAGGTGTCGTTAATTAAGGCAGGTTCGACTGTATTTTATGTCTTATGTTATTTACGTTGTAATTATTAATTTATTATATGGATGCATTATCCGTGAGTCATGCTCCGAGAGCTTCTATGTTCTCTAATTTTGCTACATTGTTGTCTGCCTCTGGATGTTTATACTTTATGTGGCAAGTTTTAGATTTCTTCTTTACATTGAAATGAATGTTGACTTTTTATTGCTTGTCTAGCGAGTGGTTTACGGTGTTGAATCGCGTCCATCGTGCCACGGCAGATGAGCTTAGAGAAATGAAAGAAGAATCTGCCAACATTCGCAACGCTGTCGTAAGTTTGCAGCTTTCAGTTTGTAATAAGTTACCCAGTTCGTTTAGATTAGCTAACATGTGTTGATAAGAGTCAGTAGATGTATGTTTAAAGGGGTCGGTTGTAATTTGTTCTGAATTATAAGTGATGGACGGCATCCTTTCTACCAATCAGGTTTTGTAAAACATTTAAAGGAAAGGGGTTGATGGAGGGGGGGATTGGCAAAAACAAGGCAAATCACGATGTACATGGTTAACCGTTTTATCCAGGGGGCATTCAATGCACATGATGTAGGCCCTTAGTTCGGATGGGTTCTTTTCAAAGGCCATTTCCAACATTGAGGTACACTAGATTGTACAAAGTGTAATCACCTCAGGGTGCCACTGAATTAATGCATCGTACTTTGTTGGACTGCGAGCAGCATATCCAGTGCCGTTTTAGGCGTTGAGAGGGCCTAAAGCACTGTACCCAGGGGGGCCTAATTTTTAACAATTAAATAGCCCAAAATTTACTATTATTAAAATGTTCAACCATGACATATCACAGATGTTGGTTTTGCTAATAAACAGCAAAGAGCAAATTAGGAAACATTAACTCAGTAGCACTCTCCAGTTGATTGCACACTGCACTAGATTTCAACATACTGCAAGTTTGACTTTTTTGAACTGACATCGAGAAGGGCCTATCCAGATTGAAGGCCTAAAGCACGTGCTTTGAGTGCCTACTGGTTAAAACGGCCCTGAAAATATCCCAGCACACACACAGATAAGCATCGCTACTTTTGAGGTAATACTTTCTCATAGTGAGACATATCCACAATGATCACACATACCTTTTTTTGTGACACAATACAGTAATTAGATTTACAATAGCTGATTTTATTATCACCATTGCTGTTTTTATTGCTTAGGGCACAATTGACACAGCTGTCATTGACACAATCTCAAGAGACATTGCAACCAAGTGAGTGACGCTACAATCCATTCGTTCATACAGGATATCCACACATTCATAAGGTTGTAACCACTTGATCTGGAGTGCCATGGCCCATCGGACTGCAAAAGGGAGCTCGATTATCCAATTTTTAGTATTTAGGAATTTAATTGTTAATGACAGTAAGAATCACAATGGCGTTTTACCGTAGACGTGTAAGGAAAATTTTTTGACCATACTATGCCACAAGACCAGTGAAAGCTTCAAGATATACATTTGACGATCACAGTCAAGCATGTACAAACATACAGCTGTTCTGAGATTGTAAGCTTATATATCCGCGACCATAATCCAGTGTGTAAGTCGCAGCTCAATTTTGATAGCGAGACTCATGAAACAGAGACCAACAGAGTTGCTTTCAAATCAGTTGGCGTATATAAGTTGCACCATGTTTTTTACGCATACAGTCAAACCTGTATTAGTGGCCACCTCTGTAGAGCAACCGCCTGTGTATAAAGGCCATTCTTCATAACCCCCAAAATTATACTTTTTATAGAAATCGACCTGGACAGAAAGGCCACCTGTCTATAAAGGTCAATTTTCTTAGGTCCCAGAGGTGACCGTTATAGACAGGTTTCACTGTATGTTCAAGTTCAAAAGTGTGACGCTTGATTACTTTGTTCCCTCTCGTCAACAGGCCAGAATGTTTCAACATCATCACTGCTAACAGGGTTTATAGTTTCATTGCTGATTCAGTAGAAGAAGCAAAGTCATGGCAACAAGGTAACAACAATAGTGCCCATGTCTCTTTACTTATAGTAAGGGGTTGTGCTGAACTATTGTTTTTCACAATTTTCCAGGTGTCTAAGACTTGGATTTTCCTCACAATCCTCACACCACGAATCGTGGAATAGTAGGGGCTTATTAACGGGGGCAAAGGAGCTTGTAAAGAATTCAGTTTTACATTAGCCAAAATATCGATGAAGTGCTGTGATCTGTTTCACACTTTATGAAATGCTTCCCCACATATTTGCAATTTTTGATACAGTATGAGGCATTGCTAACGCTATTGCAGATCGAGTGACAGATTCTGACGACCGTATGCAAAGAGGCTAGTTAACACTGTGTCTATTATCTTGTAGTATTTCGAGACCATCGGTTGTTTTAAACTGATGGTAATCCTCGCAATTTTTTTGTTTGATGTAGCAATTGAAAGCAGCAAGGAGAAACAACAAGAAGAAGGAATTACGATTGCCATTGAAAAAGGTATTTACATATGCGGATTTATATATTCTTGCGAAAAAGGGGTGAAATGTCCGTGCCTCTTTCTTGTCTTGAAAAGGTTATTTTCAACTATTTTCCACATGCTTTAAAAAGTAATTTCAATTCATTTCGAAAACATAATGTGGTTTGCACGCTATTTGCATCTTTTCCATCTATATATAACATTTTTTTACGATTTATTGCAAATGAAGTTGAGCTCTGCTTTTTCGATGTTAGAGTCAGGCTAGAGCTTAGCTAATGGGTTTGATTTGCAGTTTGGGAAGATAGATTATATTTCTGAGGCAATGTTTTCTAGGATTATGGAACCGTATGAATTCTATGTGAAACTCATTTGAAACACCAGTAAATGAGAACTGTTTGAAAAGGGCACTTTCCTGATGGCTTTTCATCCTTTTTCCAAACTCGCTTAGGTTTTCACATGGTGCTTCCCATTTCCCATAATTTTTACACGTTTTTGGATTCATATTGTGTCATTTTCACACTTCACAGTTATGTTTTCTTTTGGGAATTATTTTCAATTTTCCTTGATTTGATTTGCTTCTCTTTGCATTGAAGGATGGCTGACCAAAATGGGCGTCATTGAAGGAATGAAACCAAAAGCACGGTATGAACTGAGGTCTCCTGCAGTGGAAATCATGTGAAACAGGATCATCTTATGATTTATGATTTGATTGAACTGTGACTTGCAGGTGGTTTGTGTTGACAAGTAATTCACTGGATATTTACAAATCACCCGACAAGAACACTGTCAAGATTGCATCAATTGTGCTGACAAGGTTTGCTTTTAGAATGATTTTTTTTAATCTATTGTACCGTTTTGATCTTTGTATTATACATACCAGACCTGTTAACTACTGTCACCTGCTGCATTCAGTGATGTCATTTGTCTTGCTCCTATGATTCTTGATTTCCGGTCATATTGCACGAGGAATGCAACTTGTGGGAAGCCATTTTTAATTACACATTTCATGGCACTTCCATGTCTTTTTACAATTTTCTGGATTCATAAGATCGTTTGCATGTATTGAAATATTTATTTGGTTTTCTCAGTCTGTGCACGGTTGTGCCTCCTCCTACGCCTGATGACCAGAAATGCAAGGACAGTGGTGAGAAAGCATTTGAGAGTCACATTCTAGTATGCTACGTTGGTGCAATCGACTCGTTTGTGTTTAACTCCTTTCATTGTTGCTAATTTTCAGGACAATGGGAGTTCATTGTGAACGGCAGAAAGCGAAGTTACACATTGGTAGCAAGTTCACACGCTGATGCTGTGCGATGGACGACGGCAGTTCAAGAGGTGCGACAAAACAGATATCAACCATGCTTATGGTGATGCGATATTTTGCATGCAAATGTTTCGAAGAGTGAATTTTCATTGCGTGTGTCATTCTTACTGTTGGAATGAAGGCAAAGACTGCTATAGTGACCACACCACATCTTTTAAGGCAGCAATGATGCTCTTCAATGTCATATTTAAGTTTTTTCAACTTCAAATTATTATCCATTGCACCGTAGCAGTAGCCAAATTCATACGGCCATGTCGACACCATGCCACTCTTGTTCATTCGCATGATCTAGGCGAGGCAAGTGACGACATTTGCATAGTTCAGTAGACATTTAATGGCATTCAATGTCGTTCTGAGCTCCCACTGATCAGATTGGATCTTTTCCCGGATGTACCTTGACAATTCAATTTCAATTATGTCACAGTATTGTAGACTCTTATTTGCAAACTTAAAATTTGAAACCAGCTCCTAACTTGAAATTATTCAACTATTCCTTATTTTCCTTATCCGTCTTTTGATCATTCATAATGACTTTTGCCCACAAGGTGATCGATGGCAAGAATCCTGTTGAAACGCCATTCAGCAAGTTAGTCAGCA
Source organism: Calvadosia cruxmelitensis (assembly GCA_900245855.1). NCBI lineage: Eukaryota > Metazoa > Cnidaria > Staurozoa > Stauromedusae > Kishinouyeidae > Calvadosia > Calvadosia cruxmelitensis. The sequence goes on from OFHS01005007.1 coordinate 4,411, forward strand.
ACATTATGGTGAGTACGGAGTTATGCCAAAACTTAACACTTTGTTTACCCAACTTTAGGGGACTTAATTGTCAACTTTGATATAACATATATGTTAGATACTGTGTCCTGATTGTTTTAAGACAATTGTAGATGCTTTGTTTGTTTGTTGAGAAATCTTAAGCTTTAACATTTGCTGTATTTTTCTGCCTCTTGTCTAGCTTTGCTGTTACTTGAGAATTGTGTGCTTTTTTCTTGTTGAAACTTCTTGAGTCTTTCATCGTGTTTAAAAAGTGTTAAGTTTTTCTTTTCTTTGACTCTATAGAACAGCAACAGCGAGCAACAAATTGCAAGGATTTACCGCATCCATCCTCTGCTGAGTTACACCAGATTGCCACTGAAGCTTCCTTTGCTGCCACTGCCTTATGGACTCTGTCTATCACAGCGTATGTCTTACAGTTCCGTATAGTTTATGTGTTTTCCAGCTTTGGATTTAAATGCTGTTACTATGAGGGTTCCAATTATTTTCGATATGGACTATAGGGTCTCTAAAAGTTCAGAAATCCGACTGCAATCTGCATCCAAAGAAAAGATGCTCCTGCTAGACCAAAATTTAGATTAGTGCAGTGGGTTGCCTGACAAATTTGAGGTGTGTCACGACTGCTGTGCAATGATCAACCTCCATAAATGATTATGTCATCTGTACTTTGTTTCGTTTCAGGTGCTCGTGGTAAAGGCTACGGTTCGTATTATGAAGAAGCCCTGCGGATATTCACATCTTTGCAGGAGATGGAAAATGTAGCTGACCCAATTGCCGTCACTCAGGTACTTAATTAGCCATGTGTATTGTTGTTGTGTCATAATTATTGTTACTCATAGCTTTATATTAAGATTGAAAAATAAGGTATTCAGGATCCACAATTAGAGTGTATATTTTTGAATATGAAAACTGACATCTTGGAGTTATGCAGTTTACTAAATTAAAAAATTGCATCGCTTGATGTGTTTGTATTTAATCAAGAATTCTACATTGTCTGTCTATCTTTCCAATTGTCATATATTGCAGAGAAGCTTATAGTATAATGGTTGAATCCATCGCAAAGTATTCACTGTTGACTTGAGACCACCGCTCTGTTGTGTCTCCAGGGCTTGGTTTGCATGGCACACGCATCATCTTGTACAATATCATTGCTATTTTTATCCATAGGGCATTCTGCAAACATGCCAGGACATGAAAGCACTCCGGGACGAAGTGAGTTTGTGTTGTTAAATTCTCAAGTTTATGAAAGTGCTTTCATTTCACATGGCTTTTACACTTTTGGAAATTTGCAGTGGAATCACTGTATTTATGATTGATTCAGCAGAATATTAATCACGTTTTTAAGGTTTCCATGGTGACTCTTTGATGTGTTTGCAGGTTTACTGTCAGTTAATCAAGCAGACAACTGGAGTTGACGAAGTCGACAGTCTTACCAATTTGCGTTACATGCAGGTGACAGATCCATATACATGTTAAATTGCAAAATAAATGCAACTCACGACAATTTATTGTCATCTCCATTATAGATATTTAGCAGTGGCGTATCCCTGCCATTCAACTAAATACTTTGAGATGTTCTGATAGACACTTCTGCAAAGCTTTATTTCCTTATTTTCTGACAATATCAATTTAATCCAGTCTTTAATTGAATATGCTAGCCAGAAAGCAATTATATGCTTTGATGCAATACAGTGTAACCCCATTAATATCACCTCGGTTAATATTACAACCCGCTTAATATCACGAACCGCTTATTATCACGATTTTTGACTGGAAAATCATAGTGATATTAACGAGGTTTCACTGTACTGTATTTAATGTCCCACTTGGATTGGCAGAGTAGATAGGTCAGACCAGCAAGGTGTCAGACATTGAATGGTCATCTGGAGCAGTAGAGTGACCGAGCCATTTTTGCAGACTCGGCTAAGATTTGAACTCTCTTCCTTAGAATAGAATTGCAGCAAATGTTAACATAGGAATTGAAAAAGCAAACGTGAATTTGGGAAGCTTGCATTGTTAATGTTTATAGAATTTAATTTTCGGTCCTTAAGTCTGTATTTTGGCTGTTATGTCTGTACTTATTGAGTTGCAGACACATTTTATATATCAAATTAATGAAGTGCTGTTTATTTTGCTGAAATTCTGTCTTTGTTGATTGCAATTATTGCTTGCTTCAGGTGCTGGTATGCATGAGTTGTACGTTTTTGCCTTCGCGGAAGTACCTTCGTTATCTGAGGTTTCACATGAAAAGGTGAGTTGACAGTTGGAGAGCCAGTCATTCCCACATATGCGATGGTCATGTTAGGTTAGTAATCATTGTCCTGTATCTGACAGACTACGTGACAAGAATCCTGGAACGGAAACCGCAAAGTTTGTGACTTTTGCATTGGAAAACCTTCGCCGGACAAGAGCAAGGTGTGTATGATTCTTGCTTTTGATGATTTTTCGTTGCATGTATTTTGTCTGTCGATTTCTTTGTACAGAAGGCTGATCACTGCTCTGACTTCAAGCTGCGATCTTTGCAGTAGCGTAATGTTTCGATCGATTCTGTCTTCTTTTTTTCAGAGAGTTTCCTCCTTCAAGAGATGAGATCATTACTTTACTGGTGCGTTTGTTTAGTTTGAAAATTATTTTCCAAATGGGTCTGCACTTTCACGAGCTAGTTTGTTAATGTTGTTAACTCGTTATGTTGTTGCAACATTTCAGGGTCGCCGTGACCTCAACTCAATAGTCCATTGTTATGGTGGTGGCTCTTGCAGAATTACTATTAATTCATCGACAACTGCTGGAGAGGTGAGAAGGAAAACGTCTTGCAGCTACTTTTTGCTGTGATCCTCCCTCTGAATTCTGTGTCTTGGTTCCATGACAAGAGACACGTTGGTTCTTTCCAATTGCTCTAAAAATAAACTCCTTTCAGTAGCACAAAGTCTTTAGAGCAATGATTCACCAATATGATGGACTCCTTTTGAGTCTCCTGAACAAACAAGCAAATAATTATGTGCTTTTAAGGGACGACCCATGATTATATCATGTCATTGTAACACTTTTGTTGTTTCCCATTACTGTAATTAATTGTTTTTATTTGTAATTATTTGTTTGCTATATGGTCTAAATATGTACTCATAGTCATTTTAATGGTTATGATAAGAACTGTGTGAAAATATATAAACTTTTGTTTCATTTGTAACTTTGCAGTTTAATGTCAGTGTAATAGACAAGCGAGACGCTGTGGTGACTGATATGGAATTTGAGTTGATCTCCTACCCTGAATTTGATATAGAAATGCTAGCATCGGCTTCCTTCGCCAAAATCTGATCTAAAGCCATAGTCGTTGATTAATGTGATCAAATCTTGCAATGATTATCATCTTGAGTTTTTTGTTATTTCCCCACTCAGGTCGTCAAAACGTTGTGCAAAGGAATCGGCGTTGAGAACCATGCCCGTTGCTCGTTTGCCCTCTTTGAACAATGTGGAATGCAAGAGAAGAGTATTGAAGATCGTGTGATACTGGCTGATATCCTGGCAAAGTTTGAGAGGTATATTTTCAACAACATAATTATTATGAACCACTTGTGATGGTGTAATGTCCGTGTCCTATAACATTTGTGTGTTGTCCCGTCTTGCTTGATATATGTCCGATAACATTGCAATGTTGTAAGCGATAGTTTGAATGTAGTTATTCAGTTGTTGGTAAGATTTTCAATTGTTGGTAAGACTTGGTTGTGTTCATCGACCCGATTGCGTCTCTTATCTTATCGTTGTTGCACGCGGCATTACAATGGCTTGACCTTCTTTGCCTGCATTAGAACAAAAATTGGTTGCATAAACTATGTAATGTATGTAAATTATGTAGATCTAATCGATGTAAATTATTTAGTGATTATGTTAAATTAAGTCATGTTTGCTACCAGTAACGCTTTGAATTATGCTTTTCCTGCTGTATGTGCCATAGTATTTCAGTTACAATAGCCAGTTTGAACCGCTCCTGTATTTTATTTCCTTATAATTGTATATGTCTGCACTCTTTTCCAGATACAAGGCTTTGAAACAAGGGAAAGGAAGATGGCGTTTGTTCTTCAAGATATTCTGTTTTCTTCAACCGTGTGATATACCAGAGGATACAGTGGAAGGAATGTTTCTATTTGAACAGGTCAGATGAGTCTCACTCTCAGGAATTATTCCCTGCTTTAGCCATGCACTGATTTAATACAATCCAAATTCATGTTGTACAACCTGGCATACGATGAGAACCTCAACTAAGAAAGGAAATCCGATGATGTGCGAGACTTGACATTGGTCGTTATAAAGTCACTATATATAGAAAAAAGTGGTAGCAGTATGCTAACATTGACAATTTTAATTTTCGAAATATTCAGACTTTTGAAGGAATCCTTGTGCTCTAACTATCCGTAATTTCATACCACGAGTAACAATTGCTTTTGCAACAATTCTCTTCAACAGTAAGCTTTACATGTTAGCTGTTTTTCTACTGCATTATGCCTATTGGTCTCCTCGCAATGTTCTTGCTACTCATTGATGTTATGACTTATATACTTTAGACGTGTGAGAATGTTGTCCGTGGCAAGTACCAGCTACCAGAGACAATGCTCTACAAACTTGGCGCATTGCGTCTTCAGCACACCGAAGGAGACTACAAATCAGGATCATGGATGTGAGTTGAATTTCTTAATATAATTCTAATTCATTGTCATAGATAAGTTGTTTTGGCATTAGGTCTTGCCTTGATGACAGCTTATTAATGAATGGCGATAATGGAGATAGCAAATTTATCACAACTATCAAATGCAGCCTGATCATGCTTACAATAAAGTTATCAAAAGAGTCTGACACTGTAATTACACAATTGGACAACGAGAAAGCAATTGTATTCTTCGCAGTAGTATAGTTAATTAACCTGCTTAACTGAACACCTTTATGGGTATGCTATTACCAGTGGTGAAAGTATCAAAACACATGTAGGAAGTTGTATATTTTGTGAAGAATTATGAAAAGCAAAACTTCTTGTCTCTGACTGAGTTTGTAAGAAAGCAGTCAATAGCGAAGTAGTGAGCTGCTTTCTGTAGATGTAGCGAGTAGCTGTAGCTTGCTACTTTATTTCTCCTGCAGTTGAAGTTGTAGCGTACTACATTTTAGAGAATGGTTGTAATGGTAGCTAACTAGAAAAGGTAAAGTATTCAATCCATCACGGGTTGTTACATGATGTATCTGGAGGACTTGATTTTAAGAGCAACTATGTACTCATTAACAACTCTTTCCATTGCCTGTCTCTCTTAACGCCAAAACGCTCCACAAGGGAACGAGACGTGATCACCACATACAAATACAAATTTTACAATAAATGTCTAACGCCTAAGAAATTGAAGATACTGCATTGCGCCATGTGTCCCTGTGCTGGGCCATTGCCTGTGAGCTGCGTTTATTCTAATGATTAGTTGCCTATGAATGAGATGAATGAATTTTGTGAAGATCAGTCCCAACATTGTTGCTGGTCACTTGATTCCTTACTTTGCTAGTTGTGTGCAACATTTTCTCAAGAGTTTTTGCCTGTGTAATCGTTAATATCTTGTGTTTTTGCTTCAAAACATGCAGACCTGACAAAGAGATAGCATTAGTATATCCAGTTGGGCCCCGCGGAAAGGATAAACTCAATGTGAAAGCCGTGACGAAAGCAAAAGCGCAAGGATCGATCAAGGTATATTTGGATCAGAGCAGAGAACGTTTTGATTTGAAAGGATGATGTTAATCATGATACTGCTGTGATAGGAGATTGCATGCTAACAGATAAAAGTGTCAGCAGTCCGATTAACTTAGAAATATAGTCAGACTAACATACAAGTGTACAGACTTTATGGTGAGTTTGTTTCAGTAGTTTTGTGACTAAGGTCTTCTCTCCTTGCAGGGCTCATGGCGAAAGGCAATTTCTCCCTTCAAAACTGGTAACAGCAAAATTGAATTTACCTGCATTCGAATGTTTTCTATCTTTTTCCATCAAGCATTGTTTTCTTGACAATGAGACAGTTGTAACAAACTTGTGTGTTAATTTTAGAATCTGAAGAAAAGATTGCCCCTGAGATTGACCCCGAGGAGGAATTGTCTGCTGTGAAGAGTTCAATTTGTGATCAGTGGAGAAAGTTGCAGGTAAATGCTTGATGACCAAGAGGCTGTGGTTTATTGACATTCATTGCATGTTTTGGAGATATCTGTAAGCTGGAACCACAGTGTAATATATCACGACCCGCTTAATCCCCCTCAAGCCCTGTCAGAGTAAACTATTTTAACCCATTTATTATCACAACTCGGTTAGTATGATGGTTCTGACTGGAAAATCATAATGATCGAAAGGAGGTTACACTGCTCTAAGTGTCGAATTTCATCACTGAGATAGATGATGCATCAGCTAGTTTACCCGCTGAGTTGAAAAGTCAAGTAAACAAACCGTAGAACCGAGTGATATCTAGAAACCGCAGTATCAGACTTACTGCAGGGTAACAACGCTAAACCGCTAAACCCTCCTGTGAAAGAGCGATAACTAACTTGAGACAGGGAAAAAAACTGTGAGCGAAGAAAACTAACTTATAGCCTGCATCGCAGACAAACATTCTTCTGGATAGTCCTGTATAGACTCACTTGGGGTCACAACGGACAATAATAAACTAGCCAGCTGTAGCTTGTGCTTTTACCATCAATGAAGATGAAACTGATTGTTGATTGTTTGTATGTTTATACTCCAGGGTATGTCGTCTGAGGATGCACAGACAGAGTACATGCTGTTGATGAAGTCCTGGCCGAGTTTTGGATCAACCGTCTTCCAAGTCAAGGTAAATTAAAGAATTTAAGAAGTCAGTGGTAATCTCTCATTACGAGAAACGTACTGTTATTTGTTAATGTGCTGATTGGAATGACCCCACTTGATGAGGTGATTGGACAAATACATACAAATACATATATATAAAGAATTTATAATACGAATTAAAATCCTACCTCGCCGCCATTGATTGGAAAGAAAGATACGTTTTGGACTCATTATCATGTAGAACCGTATAAATATGTTCTATTGTAAATCTCATTATTATCATTCTCGTAAATTCTTACATTGTATTCTATACTATCAACTAGACCTTTGTCTCAATGTAAACGAGCTTACACCGCTCATTTTGATTACGAAGTAAAATAAATTGACACACACACACACAGGTGTTAAGAAAGTCGTCATTTACTTATCTTTTTTCCATTGATTTCTTTTTTTCCTCAAAGGTTTTATTTCATTATGCTGTGAAACGTACTTATATTGAATTAAAATAAATTATCCAGTAATTAATTAAACTAAACTGCCGTAACTAATTACAGTTCGTTATGTTTAATTGTTTCGCAATTGTGTTGTTGTTTTTGTAGCAAACAAAATATCCAACATTGCCAGACCAAGTCTTCCTTGCTGTCAGCTATAAGAATGTCTCTTTATTCAAAAAGGGAGACTCAAGACCAGTGGAAGATTACAACTATGAAGAGTGAGTTGTCCTGTGTTAAGTCCAAACTATTTCATCACCATTTGTTGAGAGTTTTAGCATACCGTAAATTACAGTGTTTATGGCGACTTCCAATATTTCCCATCTGTGGTTTTATAGTGAAACCTTTCTATAATGGTCACCTCTGGGACCGGAGGAAAATGACCTTTTTAGACAGGTGGCCTTTCTGTCCAGGTTGATTTCTATAAAAAGTGCAATTTTGAGTTATGAAGAGTGACCTTTATGCACAGGTGGCTGCACTATAGAGGTGGCTGTTAATACAGGTTTGACTGTAGCAAACCTTGTTGCTGAATGAGATGTGTCAATAAAGTTGTTCTCTTCTTCTTTCATAGTATCTTATCATTTGGTGCACCTCAGCCCAACACCTATCGCATCATCATAGAAGGACGCGATCCAATCTCATTCTTCACGGAAGAGGTATTTTGAACATCAAGCGCATTTACCAAGCATCGCATTCAGTCAAACATGTATTAATCGACCACCAGATTGACCACTTGTAGGTGGTCTCTTAAGACAGGGGATCACTTAAGACAGGGGATCACTTAAGACAGGTAGTCTCTTAAGACAGGTGGTCTCTTAAGACAGGTGGTCTCTTAACACAGGTGATCACTTAAGACAGGGGGTCTCTTAAGACAGATGATCACTTAAGACAGATGGTCTCTTAAGCCAGATGATCACTTAAGACAGGTGGTC
>OFHS01005008.1:0-12663 GCA_900245855.1 Calvadosia cruxmelitensis
AACATTTTAAAAATACGATAGATATCAAGAAACGGTTACTTCTTGTTCTGTAAATAATGCTTATAGAAATGTTTGAAATGTAAAATCTAGCCTGTACTATCGTTTATGTATCTTTAATAAAACTTCTGTCATCATCATCATCATCATGTGTCGCCATTTATGCAAGACATCATACCACGCATGACATCGAATGATGTTACGATTATTATGACATCACTTGACAATTGACACTTATCAAACAAGCAATACTCCAACCATGTCACTAGGGAAACCCTTAGAAATATGGTACAGTACAATACAAACTGTTGAATGAAACTAATTAGTCATGTTTGATATTGTTGGCATTAAAAAGGTTTAATTACATCTAGAGATACTTATACGTGTTGCGATAGCACAATCCAATTATAATTATGTCCATGCCTTTCCCATTTCAGAGATATATGCTACAGATGATAGCCATTCTGTCCAGCGGCTGCTTGATGTCCGCTGATTCGTCGATTGTGGACGTTGAACGCCATCTCTGTATTGTCCATTTGCTCATGGATTCCAAAGAGACTTGTCATGCTGACGTAAGTGTGATGCTGAAACAACTGTGGGAGAAGGTATTATAGGCTCTGCAGCGGAGATGTGTTCCCTATTTTGAACATTGGCTTATCTTAAATGACACTTTCTATAGAAATCAACCTGAACAGAAAGGCTAGAACACAAAAGCCAGAAATAAAGTTGCTCCTGGGGTTAGATGGATTATGTATGATTACACAATGGTGATTTATTCATTGATGTCCTGTTTTCCCCATTTCAGAGCACGTTACTGATGATACAATGCTACAAAAATTCAAAGGTAACAGCTATCTCCAATAACCATGGCAAGATACTTTACTTGTTATGTAAATCTTGTGTTGTACTGCTTGAAACAATGTCATGTTTCTCTCTTTAGGTTTTGAAGATTGACCAACACCTGAAGTCCGTGTAAGTGTGACATTTTGTTAAATTGAAATGGCGCATTTGTCTTTAGCTGAAAATCTCAGTCCAGTAAAGCATACATGTTTGTTTTGTATTTATGTATTCACAAATTATTTCTACATGATGATGGCAAATGCATGCAATTAAGTTGCTTTTAAAAGGAAATATAATTCCTTGATAATCTATATACTTTTTGTCGTTGTGGTCTAGCAGATAGGATATCTGGTTTGCCGGGTTTAAGATGTGAGCTTTACTGGCTTTGACTTTTGGCCCAGGTAGCTGACATATATTCGTTGTGCTTTGATTTTCACGGCTCTTAAGGGAGAATAGCCATGGGTGTATATGATTAACCATGTTAAACTACAACATTTTTACATTTGCCAAACAGGATGTGTCAGGTCTTCACTCCTTAACGATTTCTATGTAGATTCTTGAAAATATTGTAAACTAGTAGATACAAATTGCTTGTACTGCAAATTAATCATACATGTCATAAAATTTTTGACATAAATTTATGATTTTTCTTTTTCTCTTCCGGATGTTTACCCATACAATTTTTCTTTCATGTTATAGAGTGAATAAGCTTTTAATCGAAGTCTTTGGAAAAGCGAAAGAAGCAGTGTTGTTAGATTCCAACACAATCAGAGAAGCAATCGACAATCATACCTTGTTGGTAAATACCGATACATTGTTGATTTTTTGCAAACTTAATTTGACAGAATTTTTGTTGGCTGTTTATGTGATGTTTTGTGATTGCATTTATTTAGCTCTTTGCATGATCCTGTTTCGTATGTTGAATTTTAATGTATTTTCTTCAGTCAATCGAATCAAAGGCTCAGATATTCCACATGAAAGAGATGCTTACGATCATGGCATCTGTTGCTTCTGTGATAAGCCGTAAGTTTTGAAACCTACATATCAGAAAACAAGATTATCTGTAGTTTCACTTAAGGAGATAATAGTTGTAGAAACTGGTTTATCTTTTTCAGATTGCGACGTAGGGTTTCTCTCTTCGTTGTCTCAATTCTTCGTGTCAATTGTTGCCAGAATCACACCGCTTTTGAGCCGAGCGACGGCCAGTGATGCAGAGTCAATCTTGTTGGTTGTTTACGATTGCTGCATATGTCTTGTCACTGAATTTGGAGATGTTGATGATACAACGGAACAGTGTTGCTTAGACATTGCGTCTGTACCATGGCTCCACACTATAGACCCGCCATGGCTCGACTACAAACCAAGTGACGTCTGCTCCAAATGGACAACGCTTAAGGGAATTTCTGATGTTAGGCGTCTGTTGTTTGTGGAGCCGTCGTTGCGCATATTGGCAGTCGTTGGACCAAAGCGGTGTCTGCAATGGAGACTTCACATCTTCAAGACAGCCCTGGTTAGTATTTTAGGTGGTTCGCTTTATTGTTGAACTTCTTTGTTCCTTGGAAACAGGACTAGTTATGCTGGATGTTATAGATGACTGAAAAATATTCAGTTTCAGAAAAATACAGTGAAGAAAGAACGAGTAAGTTTTGGTGTGTTATACAGTGAAACCTGTCTATAACTGTCACCTTTAGGACCTAAAAATGACTTTTATAGACAGGTAGATTTTCTGTCCAGATTGATTTCTATAGAAAGTATCATTTTGGGGTTATGAAGAGTGGTCTTTATACACAGGTGGCTGCTCTATAGATATGGTCGCTAATGCAGGTTCCACTGTATAAGCATCCCTTGTGATAGTTACCCGTTATTTTTATTCTCTTGTAGGAAAGTTCCTTTGAAGAGTGTCAGCTGAAAGCATTGAGAAACGTCCCCATTTTACTTGCAGTGTGTGGCTCGCAGTCACATACCCTTATTGAAGAAGACCTTCTCCCTTTATGCAGATCACCTTCGGAAACAGTGCTTTTGGAAATCGGTTTAGTCTTTGGAGAACTACCATGTTCTCTTTCAGGCCAGTGCTCTATCAATGTTGCCGATGGTAACATTGTAATTAAATGTCAAATTTGCGGCAAAGGTGAGCAATTTGAAATTCGATTGTGTTGTCATGCAGAAAGTTCATTGATGCAATTCTTTGGTTTTCGTACTTATAGATCCAGCGTGATCTTGCTTCAGCACTACACTATGCTTGAATGATTGATATTGGTATATTGTTTAGTTGAAGGAGACCAAGCAAATTCACCGATCCCAGGCTCATTGATCTTGCCATTCACTCAAATGATCAAGCCCTCATCACCAAGTGCCTTGAAATTATCCATTCTGAAAGGCATCGAAAAAGCTGTAGCTCACATTGGCCAAAGACAAGATGGTTTGGCAAATGACTTGAATGTTTGGGCTCCCGTTATGCAGTTGATGGGTGATAATGATTATAAAGTCAGGATGAAACTAAGGTGAACGATATGTGTCATTCGATGTATTTGGTTATCTGTGTCCAAAGTGTGTTTTGTCTGTAACAATTCTAATAGTGAGTACAGTGAAGCCTGTATATAGTGGTCATCTTTGGGACCTGAGGAGAATGACCTTTTTGACTTGTAGTCTTTCTGTCCAGGCTAATTTCATTAGAAAGTGTCATTTTGGGGTTATGAAGAGTGGCCTTTATGCACAGGTGGTTGCTCTATAAAGGTGGCTGCTACTATAGGTTTGACTGTATTCTTATATTATTGGATTTCTAGTTGGACGCTGAGCCTTATTGTAAAAGAAAATTCAAGTCGCAAACTCCATCAGCTGGTAGTGAATACTATGAGGGAAGTGTTCACAAATGCAACAAGCTCTCACAAAATCGATTTGCTGGAAACATTGGCATACACTGTAGGTCGAATCGGACTGCACACTGAAGGTAACATGACCGGAGGCTTAATCGAGAAATATTTGCTATGATTGATAATTTATTTGACTGTAACACTGCTGTTACAAATGCAATGTTCCTTTTATCTGTAGGTGAACTATTCATTGTGGCTGTGATCAGTCTCGTGGAATGTCTTCTCCATCAAAACCAGTTGCTCAGTGCCGTCGCAAGCGAACAGGTACATTAGCGTTTCTTCAATCTACCATCAAATGTGTCTTAAGCTACCACTCAATAGACCAATGAAAGGTGGTCTCTTAACACAGGTGGTCACTTAAAACAGGTGGTCACTTAACACAGGTGGTCACTTAACACAGGTAGTTGCTTAACATAGGTGGTCACTTAACACAGGTAAATTGCATTGTTTGCGCCTTTAAAAGGCAAGTTGAAGATGGAATTTGAGCAAGTGGGCCGAGTACTTGGACTTTGCGTGACTTTCACAATGAATTTAACAGTTTTAATAAATCAAATTTATAGTGTCCGTTGATGTATTTGTTTGCAGATGAAAATTATCAGACGCCATAGGAAGTTGACAGGCATAGTGCTCCTTACTAAATGCAAGACTCATTTGTGTGAGTTCCTTGTCACGCGTCTGCATCACAGCTTGACTGAGAATAAAGGCGATGCATTTGTACTTGAAGTTTTGGTTGATACGTCACACATGATGGACTTTAAAGATCCAAAACAGTTTCTACAGGTGAGCTTGCTTTGCTTTTGACACGAACAGTGTTCGATTTGTCGGCATAGTACTTTAGTTTCCTTCCGAATCAAATGATGTTTAGCTTAAAATTATAACCAAGCAAGCAGAAAGCAACTCAGTTCAGAGCTGCAGATATTGTTGACTCGTATCAATGCTTCCTTCGGAATGGGGATCTGATTACACCTTATTCAAATGCGTTTATGTTCATACAATTCTTTAAATGGATTGATTGTGATGTAATGTTATATAGCATGCCACCAGAGCGGCGATGCCTTGCAAATGCTTTCTACAGAATGTCTTTCCCAAATCACTCTTTTATTCGTTTTAGCTTTAAGATGTAGATGTGGAACGAAACTACTTTTCTCTCATCCTCATTTATCCCGATCAGTGTTCGAAACTGACAGTCTCTTTTGCTGTTTACAGTCGTTCTTCTATTTCTTTGCAGAACACCCTCAAAGAATTGCTTCCTCGTATCGTGAAGATAGGAGATCATCACTCTTCTGTCTTGCTGAAAGTTATTGCTCGTCTTTTGGAAGTGAATTACAAGGAGCTGCTACTTTACAATTTCAAGTACATATTTTCACATCTAATACGTTTTAGTTCATCACCAGACCTGAAAAAAGCATTGAACTATTTACAGGTACTTTACCTTGTTTACCATATCGTTAAACGCAATGTTCTTCTGTTCGTCTTTGACTTCTCTGGTCTGCAAACTTGTATTTTCTTTGATTCTTTCCAGGATGAAATGGATATTAATCTTAGCAGTTTGCTCAAATCAGAGAGTCAAAGTGTCTTTAATGAGCTGATATTGTACCTGTCTGTTAACCGAGAGCAAGTATTTCGTGGCCTTTCGATCGTTGCTCGCAATGACCCAAATTACAAAGGTGACAAAGAGATATCTTCCAATGCAGAAATGGTAGGTCTTGCTCATGTTTGTTCCTGTCCTGGATTAATTATTATGTACAATTGAACTTAGTCAATTCATCTTCAGATGTTGTCCTTACCAGTTCTGATTGAGCAGTGCCGTTTTAAGCGTTGAGGGGCTCAAAGCATTTTACTCAAGGGGGGTCAAATTTTTAATGATTAAATAACCCGAAACTTACTATAGTTAAAATGGTTACCGATTGGCATAGCAAAGATTTTGGTTTGCTTACAAGCAGAAAATTGGGACAAATTAACTCAGTAGCATTCTGCAGTCGAGTGCACACTGCACTAGACCTCAACATACTGTAAATTTGAATTTTTGAACTGGCAAGAAGAAGGGCCTATCCAGACTGAGGTCCTTAAGCACGTGCTTTGAGTGCCTACTTGTTAAAACGGCCCTGTGATTGAGTTGACTTGACATTCTGGCTAAATCTCTCAGCTTACTTTATACTCCACTCTGTATTGTTGGCAGGTGGGAAACATTTAACACATATAGCTATAAACCTATGAAATAGTGTTGCCCTTGCTGTGTTTGCCATGTCCGTTGATCTTTGATCAAAACATGCTGATATAGTCAAACCTGGTCATTATCTCATTTGATAATGCCCAATGTCTGCTTAATATCCATATTTTGTTAGATTCCATTTGGCATACCGATTTGTCCCACTTACTATACCAAGTCATTTGATGTTGTTAATTTTAGCTGCACCAACAGGGGGATATTAACTCGGGTTGACTATATCGTATCGTATCCTGTCATGATCTTGTTTTGTCTCCAGGCAATCTTCTTGCAGCCTCGTCTGCTGGGTTTGTTGGCTTTCTTTAATTACATGTTGACGTACTGTGAGGTGGACGAAAAGTCACTTGCATTGAGCAGCCTGTCATCCTTGATGGAGATCATGGGTCCTACTGCTCTTACTGCCGTGCGCATGAAGCTCATGGGCATACTTAAACTGGGACTCAAGTTTGAAGAACCACGCTCCATTGAAACATCGTTGAAAGCATGGAACTGTTTTGTTCAGAGTGTTGACGTCACCAGTCTTGGTCCGCTGGTTGTTGAAATTGTGGTCACTTTGTTGCCGTTGATCGATACACACACAGAGCATGTTGCAAAGATATTCAAGTTCCTTTTTGTTCAAAACAGGTGATTTATTTGAAGGTGTCTCACAATTGAATGGAAAACATGTATGTTACACCCTGATTAATCCAGTGTACAGCTCATTCAAAACTAGGGTTTGGTTTACTTCCATTAGATTCTGTCGCAAAATCCGGTGTATGATTCACAAGTTTCCAGTCGTGGCCTCGCAGTATCATTGTTGTCAGTTAGTTACCTTTTTCTCATATTCAACTGAGCCATATAGATAGTAGTCACTTTAGTGAGGCATAGGTTTACATAATGGTTGGAACGTTTGCTACTCTGTAAGTCTCAAAAGTAAATAGTAAGCCAAAATAGAATAGAATAGAATAGAGTAGAATAAATTAAGGTATAATATGGAATCTAACAGTTACATGATCTTAACAAGATGGTGCCATTATACACTCAATTTGTATCTTTGTTCGTTTTGCAGGAGGCAGCTCATTTCATATTTCCATGACGTTTATTTCATGCCATCAATACCAGAGCTGCAGGAAGTGAATGCCGTCATCAACAAATGCCATCGTAAGATTGGTTGTAGAGAAGACCTCCGAACCCAACTACTAATCGCCATGAAAGGAATAGTGCATGAAAGTGTTGATGTAAAGCGATTTGCTTTGTCACAGCTTTCAAAACTGCTGGTCTGCCATAAGGTAAAATAAAAAAAACCACTTCAACTCCTATTTCATGTATTTTGCTACAATTTTTTAATCATAATTATAGTAAATCAGTAATAGATATTGAAACTGTTTTAGCATGGATAGAAAGTACTCATATGTTACTAATATCTGCTGTAAAAATGTTTGATCAATACTGATGATTGCGCCTGTTATTGAGTGGTCACCGGAATTTTTACAAAACGGTGACCGACAATGGCGATTTATTTGGTCATGGACGAAATACAGTAAATCAGCAATATCTAGATCGTCATTTATTCAGAGACCATATATTGAAACTGTTTTAGCATGGATAATTATTATATTGAATTATCTTTTAGAAATTTGTCCACGATTTCGTCTTGGCTAACGAGACTGTCGATCCTGTGATTCTGCAATTAGTCGGCACGGTAAGTTTATGAACATATTTTGATGCTGAGTCATGAGTTGATGCTTTATTGAATCACTTCAAACAATCTTGTTTAAAGAGGTTTCACACAATGCCATAATTATATTGCATGCAATTTTGTTATTACATCATCATTAAGCATCATTGTGCAGCTGTATGTAATGAATGGAGACCAGTTAAGTACTGTACTGACACCTTGGATGATTTCCATTGAGTGTAGGACTAATAAGTTGTGCCAATCAGCTATTTATAGATTGCATTGCTTGCAACATATTGCACCGTGTGAAGCTGCCTTTAGTCAAATCTGTGGCTTGATTGTCTGTGACTGTTGTTCTAACTGATTTGTGCGGCAAAATATATTCTTTTTATATGTCATTGATCACCATAACACCAAAACTAAGTGCTGTTTGATAGGAAAATTCCAAGCTCAGATTCGATTTTTGATGTGCTTTGATTTTTTCCTGATCCGATATGAAGTTTGGGAAAATGGTTTCGGTATGGTCCAATCAGATTATTACTCTAATACTTTGCAAACTTTTGACTTATTTTCATTAATTAAATATTTTTGGCTCCAANATATTTCCATGACGTTTATTTCATGCCATCGATACCAGAGTTGCAGGAAGTGAATGCCGTCATCAACAAATGCCATCGTAAGATTGGTTGTAGAGAAGACCTCCGAACCCAACTACTAATCGCCATGAAAGGAATAGTGCATGAAAGTGTTGATGTGAAGCGATTTGCTTTGTCACAGCTTTCAAAACTGCTGGTCTGCCATAAGGTAAAATGAAAAAAAAAAAACTTCAACTCCTATTTCATGTATTTTGCTACAATTTTTTAATCATAATTGTAGTAAATCAGCAATAGATATTGAAACTGTTTTAGCATGGATAGAAAGTACTCATATGTTACTAATGTCTGCTGTAAAAATATTTGATCAATACTGATGATTGCGCCTTAGGGTGGTTCAAGAAAACCGAAGTTTCAAAAAGTCACGGTCCCCAGGGAAAAAAGACGTTACACAGTCCCAACATACGTTTCCCAAAATATTTTCACCGTATGATAAAGAAAAGTACCTCCCTCGGTCATTGTAGTGATCCCGTATAAAGTATATGGGTTTTAGATGTCAAAACATAAAGTCTAATACAAGCGCGATTTGCGATCATTTGTAATGGGGAATTTCAACAAACGGAAAACACAGATCTACGGGAAATTCTATGGAGATTTCAAATATATTATTCTTTTAATTGTATGTAAAACGAATCTACCTCTAAATAAGCGTTTTGCGAAGAGCGTTGAGGTGTGATTCTCGCTGCGACTACTTGTAAATCGAGTTGAGTCAAACCTTTGTGGTCGCCGCTTGCGAGTCAATCGCTCACGGTCGGGCCGCAATGCGCCTGTTATTGAGTGGTCACCGGAATTTTCACAAAACGGTGACCGACAATGGCAATTTATTTGGTCATGGACGAAGTACAGTAAATCAGCAATAGATATTGAAACTGTTTAGCATGGATAGAAAGTACTTATTATATTGAATTATCTTTTAGAAATTTGTCCACGATTTCGTCTTGGCTAACGAGACTGTCGATCCTGTGATTCTGCAATTAGTCGGCACGGTAAGTTTATGAACATATTTGATGCTGAGTCATGAGTTGATGCTGTATTGAATCGCTTCAAACAATCTTGTTTAAAGAGGTTTCACACAATGCCATAATTATATTGCATGCAATTTTGTTATTACATCATCATTAAGCGTCATTGTGCAGCTGTGTGTAATGAATGGAGACCAGTTAAGTACTGTACTGACACCTTGGATGATTTCCATTGAGTGTAGGACTAATGAGTAGTGCCAATAATCTATTTATAGATTGCATTGCTTGCAACAAATTGCACCGTGTGAAGCTGCCTTTAGTCAAACCTGTTGCTTGATTGTCTGTGACTGTTGTTCTAACTGATTTGTGCGGCAGAATATTTGCTTTTTATATGTCATTGATGACCATAACACCAAAACTAAGTCCTGTTTGATATGAAAATTCCAAGCTCAGATTCAATTTTTGATGTGCTTTGATTTTTCCCAATCCGATATGAAGTTTGGGAAAATGGTTTCGGTATGGTCCAATAAGATTATTACTCTAATACTTTGCAAACTTTTGACTTATTTTCATTAATTAAATATTTTTGGCTCCAATACAGTTAATCATATCAGTAGATCAATGCCGCTACAAAATATGTCCAAATAGGTGACAAATGAGCAAATCCAATGTATCGAACATGTTGTTTGTATCTGATTTTTTTGTATCTGATTTGTATGTGTCTGGTATCCATTGTACATCTGCAATCGTATTGGTCTCGCATTAGCAAGTGATCTTTGATACTTTCAAGTTAAGCAATTAACGGTTTATTATTTATATTTCTATGCACAGCTCATCAAATGTTGCAAAGAAGTCGATAAAGATGTCCAATTGAAGCTTGCTATTTGTTTCGGTGAACTTGGAGCCATTGATCCGGGAAGGTCAGATAGCTTCAGTGTGTGTGCTTCCCATTTCAGATGGCTTTTACATGATTTTAATACTTTTTAATCATAGTGTATGACTGTTATTTAAATATGAACCCTCTGCAACAATGATCAATTGCTGTATTTGATTCTATTGCATCGCATGTTCTGATTTCTGTTGTTGTTTAGGTTAGATCAGTTTAACGAGGAGTCGGAAGATGACACCACCCTTGTATACGAGGTAACTGACCTTGCTTGGCTTGGGTTTTCATCTTCCACATTCTTTGCAGTCTTGGCAATGTGAAGAATGAATTGTGGTTTGTGATTCATCACCATAGATCTAGTCTTTAAGCCAACCTCCAGAGTTTCATCTTAAATCTGCAATTGTTTGACATTTAGTGCACTTTGAATCAGCACTTGTGCATATGCTGAGGTGCAACTTTAAGACAAATAGTTTTATGGTTGACATTTTGCTTATGCATGGTACTATCCAGTATTTGATGTAACACACTCTTGAACAACTGACCAAGCAATTGTCAGGACCATCAATATGCGATCCTTTTCATTGGCGTTATTCGATTATCATGAATTCTTGTCTTATTTTGTGAGCACTGAAAGATACTTCTTAATGATCATAATAATAATATGATAGACGGATTTCACTGCCTTGTGTTTTAGTCTGGCGTCAACGATGCTGATTTTGCTGTCAGCATTCTTCTCGAGCTTTGCCGTGCATTCCGAGCAGCACAAGACACTCGAGCGCAAGTAGGTTATGTTTTATTTCTAGCAGAATAATGTATCAAATCAATTTATCACCATGTGAAAAGAAATCAAATTAGTAGTCAGTGCCAAGGTCAGTGCAAGGTTGGTTCTAATGAACGGTGTTAATGCAGCTACAGTTTGCTGTGTGCAATGCAATCTAGAAAGTGTAAATGTATCACATACTGCACCGTCATGATGCGTAATGATGGTTTAAAATCAAAACTACATGCTATACATTGCATCATGTCAGACGTCATTTAGGCATGTGCTGACGGAACTCAAGGTGTGGACATTCATTCCTGAGTAGAATTGTCGAGTTCGCACACGCTGTCTGCTCGTTGTCTCTCGTCTCCTTGTACAGACATGTGACATTATATTCTCATAGTTAATTATTATTGTTTATAGTGATAGACAAAGCAATTATTTTGCCAAAGCTCTCCATGGTCTTCGCAGTGTACCCTCTTGATACCATCATAATTTGGTAGGGTATCTGCCAAGTTTTAATTCTGCTGCTAGAAAGGGAAATCTTAGCACTATTGTTTAAGTGAGCCATGAAGTATTGAGTATATGGCTTTGCCTTTAGGACTGTTCTGCGTATGCCATCCAGGAGCTTTTGAGACATTACCAATGCAATGATGCTGACCACACAAGGTAAACTACAGAAAATAAACATGTGTTACTTTATTGTTTGTGTCTTTAGATGATTATGTTAATAATTGTAGTAATTATTGCTTTAAATTCACCTCCATCGAGTCATTTACCCGTTCTCGATGTTAACAGTGTGTTGTGGCTAGCTAAACATGTCATCGTACCATTATGTCCACGAGGAACTATTTTGAGGGGTTGATTTGAGTAGTTCTGTTTGTACCTACATGTTGTAAGCCTTATCGTCATTATTAGCCATAGTTTTACGAAGGCAAGCTGAAACGATACCATCCATTCTGACTATTTTAATAACATTATTGGTCAAAGTCATGCATCAACTCAGACAGTCTTTGTTCCATGATCTAAGTTCTTGATACCATGTTATGCCTATAACTTAATGAGATATGTCGATCACTTCATTTCAGCTCTGGCTACAAGATATGGCATCGCCTACCAGAAGCATCCAAGGAACTCCTAGAGCCACATTTGCATTCCAAGTAATCCCAGCCGAGACGTGCTTGCTTCAGCTTATCCCTTTGTGTTGTCTTTAACTTAATTGTATAAGCGTTTTTGTGCAATTTTCGTGTAGGTATATCATATCCAGCACTTATGATTGGAGCAAGTTGCCGCGCCCTTTCTTCAGGAGTAGCAAAGGGAACACCTTCAAAGACTGGCTGCGTTCGTTGGTCAGCTTTCTTATTTCTGTGGTAAGCACTTGTTTGACTCATACGAAATTACATTCAAACCTTTCTTATTACGTGATCACACAAAGGACAAATGAAATATGGTCTCATAAGACAGGCAGGTGGTCATTAATGACAGGTAAATTGTATTGTTTGTACTATTGAGCGATCTCTTGAATGTGGTCTCTTGAGACAGGTTAGACTGTACATGACAAGCGTAATGTATTATTCATCCAATGCCTTTAAACCAATGTAAAGAAGTGTTGTCTTCTTGTACGGACAAGAATTTCTGTTAAACATGTCTAAAAAGGACACATTGAGCATTTTATCATGTGACTGCATTGTACAGGTGGTCCCCACTAGTCGTAGTCATTTGTTCATCATGAATGAATGATGGAAAATATGTTTGTTGAGAAACGATGGAATGGTTGTGAGGTGACTTGGTATTAAAAAAAAAAGTATATA
>OFHS01005009.1:0-12662 GCA_900245855.1 Calvadosia cruxmelitensis
AACACAGGTGGGCTCTTGACACAGGTGGGCGCTAAACCCAGATGGTCACTAAATACAGGTGGTCTGTTAACACAGGTGGTCTCTTAACACAGGTGGTTTCTTAACACAGATGGTCTCTTAACACAGGTGGTCGCTAACTACATTGAAATTAGGTGCTTTATATTGTCTAGGTTATTGTTTAGGTTGTCTTGTCTTTGTAATGTACTGTAAATGTAAATTAAAGGCATTGTTACTTGACAAGTGTAATACAATCAGCCAATGGCTTGTCTCTTTCGTGGTCAAGATACATCAAACATAATGTACGCATCAGCTGTTCCTGGAGTCGAACCCAGGACTCCTGACTAGAATCACACATCCTAACGACTAGACCACCCGGACATTAAATCTTGAAAAGCCACCAAATGCGTCGATATAAAAACTACTCAGCAGATTTCAGTAATGATATGCATACCCGATGCAAATGAAGAGCATCTTATTTTCTATTTTTTTATTTTGATTTTTCCCTTTAGGTCCTTGTCAATGACATATTTGGTGATACAAGCGAAGAAAAAGAAGTCGAAGCCATCACGGGAAAACTTCACGAGGCGAAAGCGATGAAGTCGTTTGATTCTTTTGAGATCATCGCTCGCGTTGTTTCCAAATCACATCTGTTGAATATCATCAACCCCGTGAAAGAAGTGATGGAAACGAACCAGAATTATAAAAGTTCGAAGAAAATCGAGCAAGTGCTACGACGGATTGGTGTTGGCCTGCAAAATAATCACACATTATCCGAGACAGATTTGCTGCAGTTCGTCCATGGAGTGGCGACATTGACGTTGAAAAGAAAACCGAAAGAAGACAAAAGGTAACGAGACAACATCATCAGCCGAGTACAGTCAAAATCTACATTAGTTTATTAGCAAGCTGTAATATTAATACTTGTACTGCTATCATTTATGACACATTGGCACGCCACAGGATCCGCAATTTTTCATCGAGTTTTGTAAAATTCATTTTACAACTGTTCTACTGCCCCAATAAAAGTTGAATTTGAATAGAGATTTTGTATATAGTTATTCTACACATTGTGTAAGTTTCAGCAGTTAATTGCAATGTTAAGCTTCTCATCGGATCGAAACAACACCAGCAAGGAGAAAATTGTAGCCTGTTTCAACAAACTTTATTCAAAAATATAATAACTCAACATTAGGCAATCAAATAAAATTTGCATGTGCATCATAGAGCAGTCCTCAATTCATAATATTGCGAAGTATGGCAAGCATGAAGGCAAGGATGAATGTGTAAGGCGACACCGAATATGCTACTTATCATTTCGAGTTTCTGAGCTTTTGTTGTGATCTGTGCAATGCGACTGATGCATTTTCGGTGTTGTTTCCTATCTATGTTTGCAAAACGTATCCTGCAATATTCCAACAGTACCAGCAACATGTGCACGACGTGGCACTGCCGTCCTCGCCCAAATTCCGTTTAATGTTAGAACCATGCACAATGAAGAGTCGGCTGTCCACGTCGCGGGCGATTTGGCATCAACAAACCGAAGCAACGTTTCAGTCAAAATTCAGAACTAGCAATAGAGTCACCATCCTGGTTCAAATCTTTCATAACTTCATCAGCAGCATAATCTTTGCTGGAAGAATCGTCTAATTCGATTCCAAATGCATCTCATTCTGCTTCAACGCCGTTGTAAACATTGTTGTTGTTCATGAAAGTGGCTTCCCGTCTGGCACAAACCTTGACATTTTGGAAAATATCGTCTAACTTCCTTAAATCATGCTTGAATCACGTGGTACAAACATCAAAATAAAGCTCAATCCCAATTGGTTGAAACTAACAATGCCTGATCACCTGACATAGCTGCAATCGCTGATTGGAGGCCTTCAAAGAAATGACGTCAGTAAAACGCATATATGCATGTTTGGCCTGTGGCGGGGGGTGTCAGAAATATATATAAACGTAAAATATGTATACGTGTTTGGCAGCATAGGTGTTAATAAGAAATGGTTTTCAAGTAATCAACTAATCATTGCATTCCAAGTAACTTTGCAGTAACTGTTCCAGAGAGTCAGTCGTCTTGTTATTCTTTTTCCTCCATCTGTCCTACGGAGTGGGGAAGGGCTACGCCGATACCCCTGTATAGGCATGGAAACCTGTCTTGCAGAGCAGCTCGTTCAGGCGAAGAAAGCGTTCACCCTCACTCACCCTGGTGTTTGATTGACACTCGTCGCTTCATTTGCAATGGCTAGCTGCCGACTTCCTATTTACGGGTGTTCAACATGACGTCGTTGCTCTGTTTTTGGCCTCGGGAAGGGAAAACATGGCCGAAAGACACCCAGATTTAACCGGAAAGACACGTCAACGCTCCGGTGTTCGACAGCGGCGGAACAGAAGCACAAAGTAGAATACCCTCACTCCTAGCTCGCGCCCGCCAGCATCTGAACGGTGGTCAATGGGCCCTAGACGTCGCTAAAGTTCTGGAATAATCTAAAAGTGCCGTTTTTGATATAGCTCAATTCTTCCATTAAGGCGTGTTGGTGGGGTGTAGCCCGTTGTTGATGCTCACTCCGCTCGAAATAGACTGACGTCACACCTGCCCCCCACCCTCTAGCTGTTACCACTGTAGCCACAAAATATATTTTGAATCGGAAAGTACACAAGCAAGTAAAACTAATTGTTTTCTTTGAAAACGTACTGTATAAGTAAAACATTTCCTTTGCCAGCAGTTCAAATTAGCTTGCTTAGTTTTCTTCTCACACATTCTACCATGGTGCCATTTGATGCTTTATTATGTTATAAAGCAGTTTAATTTTAAGTATCTGTGTAAAATGAACATCTTACAGATCACAACATTGATCCACCGTTATTCTGACGTGTTACTTTTAGGATTGTGGGTGTCATGAGCTCCAGCAGTCCAGCACTTGCTAGCAAAGAAGATGTGTATATGATACCAAAGCGACCAGAAAGAGGACAGCAAATGCCAACGAACAGCAAGGCGACTAACTCTCATCTTCTACTGGAATTCGGGTTGCAGGTCTGTAGATTTAAGAGATGGTTGTCTTAGCAAAGACAAGTGAGAAGATGTCAGTCATTTGTTAGCGTGCTGGTGTATGTATCAGTTATAATGAACCCAGTTAATTGATTCTTTTTGTGTGAAGCTGATGTAATCAGATATCCTGTCAGTAAATTTCTAGGTTTTGTGGTTGTTGATTTTGTTGTTGTTGTTGTTGTTGTTGTTGTTGTTGTTGTTGTTGTTGTTGTTGTCGTTGTTGTTGGCTGCTTCACATAGAGGCAAAATACATTTGCGAATGAGCAGAGACAAAAGGTACATAGGGACTTTTCTATGCTTTCCACAGCCCTGTTGTAGAGAGGGCAGACTCCCTTGTCTGGAACTCTTCATGCAACATTTCGACGTACCACTACACAGATGAAAATTGTGCTGCACAGCATGATATACTAAGCCCTCGTCAGCAAGGCAGCAACATGGTCCAAGCTATGGGCCAGGCTGTAATCAAACCAAGTACGGGGGAGCAAAAGCCTACCAGAAGACCACTAAACCATGATGCATGCTCAATCTAAAGTGTGTTTACTTTCTGAAACAGCTTCTTGTTTCTTGCTTGTGATCATAATGACCCTTCATTTACCACTAATGAAATTAATGATAATTATATTGTTTATTGTTGTTGTTGTTTATGACATACTTCTATGTTACAGCTCGTTCATGTCAACTTGAAACGTGGCCGATTTTCATCCAATACCGAGCTGCATGTGCAAATGTTGGATCCTTTTGTGTCGATGCTGCTAAGTGCTTTGAAGTCACAGCACAATAAAGTGAGTCCGAAATTGTAGTACAATATCTAAAGCCTAGTTTCCATTTGAATCGGGAGCGTCGCAACGTATTGCACCACCGGTGCGCTCCCAATTGCTCCCGAAATTCAACATGTTTAAAAATCACCGGCTCCTTCTGATTCACTCCTAATCTCCCGATGCGCGGTTTCCATTGCACCGCAAGGAGCCTACGAAAATCAGCGTGTGCTCCTGATTCAAATGGAAATCAGGCGTAACCTGGTTTAAGTGACTGCCTGTGTTTAGACACCATTTTTATCTGTTTCTGAAGAAGTCATGTAAGAGTCACACTGATTGAACTTCTTGTGCCATTTCTGTGCTTGCTAATCCTGTTATCTCTCAACTCGCATTATTTCCCCGCCTTTCACTTAAATCAGAATAGCAATGCATTTGAACCTGATTATTTCCCCCTCTGGGAATGTTACTATAACGCTTATCATCGACATCGGTTGGATGGAACTTCCCATACTGTTTCTGCTAATCTTCATCGCTTAATATCACTACCTCACTTTGTTTTTCACATAATAACTGTAAGGGCAGCAGGATATCGACTGGTTATTACTGTATAGTAATAGTAATGAACTTTGTTTGCAAATCTCTTGTTTAGCTACAGAGCCGAGTGACAACGTAATTGCCACAAATGGTACGTTTTATAAAATAACGATGTTAACAGCTGACAACAGTAAAACCTGTATAACGGTCACCTCAGGGACCTGGGAAAAGTGACCTTTATAGACAGGTGGATTTTCTGTCCAGGTTGATTTCTATAGAAGGTGTCATTTTGGGTTTTTGAGGAGTGGCCTTAATACACAGGTGGCTGCTCTATAGAGGTGGCCGCTATTGCAGGTTTGACTGTATTTACAAAAAAATTTGGGTAATATAAGAATGACATTGTACTATGCTTTATAAGTTGTTGCTCATTCCAGGTTGTTATGGCAGCAATGCGGTGTTTTAGTTTCCTTATCAAGTTTCCACTTCCTGCCCTTCAATCAAACATCAACGATCTGGCAAGAAGCCTCTTCAAGCTTCTTAAGACGCATGCACGTGTAGGAGCCAGTCACGGAGAAAACCTCGAACTTGTACAAACGACATTCAAGGTATTGCAAGCCGTAATATTGTCTTCTATCTTTGCGTTGTTATTGTTGATTTGATTTGATTTGATTTGTTTGTCAATTGATAATGATAATGATTTATTTCTTATAAAGTGCTTTTTACGACAACAGATCAAAAGCGCTTTATAATGGATAAAACGACAGATAACGAGCAAGCTCCGAACCCTAATATACAATGAGCTAATTACACACGGAATACAAACAGGTTTGAAATAATTATTAAACTAAATAAGCTAAAAATGTCAAACAGGAGTGATAATAATTGACAGGCAAGCACAGGAGAGTAAAACCACTTACACTATACATGCAGCCTAACTTTTACAATAAATTTATTTACAAGATATAAACGACGTTTATAGTTATAAAGTGGAACAGATGTAACAACATTATCTGCAAGGAAATTTCATTTGGGAATTACTCGAATACTAAGGAGTAGAGAGTAGAATTTTTAACTGGAATGAACATATTTTGGGTTGTGCTGTCTTTGGCGTAACTCCGCTTGGCAGAGCCCCGATCGATGTTCTTACTTGTCGAAAATCAATTGCTCATTGCAGTTTTTTTTTTTTTTGCTATATCTTTGTACTGATTGTTGTTGATGCTGTCATTTGTGTTTGTTG
This sequence comes from Calvadosia cruxmelitensis, assembly GCA_900245855.1. Classification (NCBI taxonomy): domain Eukaryota; kingdom Metazoa; phylum Cnidaria; class Staurozoa; order Stauromedusae; family Kishinouyeidae; genus Calvadosia; species Calvadosia cruxmelitensis. Next base: position 5,573 of record OFHS01005009.1, read on the forward strand.
ACTTCAGACCATGACAGCGGTGATCAGGGATTACACAAACTTCAAGGCGACAGAAAATCAATTGAAGGTCTGTGCCAATGAGAGAGCAAACCATAGTATTTTAACATAATGTTACAGAAAATTTAATCTTGGTTGTAGACACATTGTTTTGTGTGGAGCTGTGTGTAACGTGTATGCCATTCTTGCATGCCGGCAATATACTTACCGCAGAAGCAGCTCTGTGGTTGCGGTAATGGTAATTCTGTCGCTGAAATGATTGTGTTAATTATGCTGTTTGTTATTGTTGGCATCGTGTGGAATGACTGCATTGTTTGTTGTTGGGAACACTCTTTGATAGGAAACAAAGGCTCCAATTAGAAGAGAAAACATGGTCAGCTATTTGTTTTTTGTTCCTTAAACCTATGTTACTTTGCGAGTCTATAAAGTCCTGTATGTAAATGGCTGCCCTCGTTTTTGCAAAGAAATCAAGCTTTGACCGCAGTATGAAGATCAAAACAAACCTTGGTTGCAGATTTGCGAGCAGAGCATGCAAAGGGTTAAAGTGCCTATGTGGGTTGTGGGGTCTCAGCAGATCCAGGTAAAGTAATATTCGTACATCCTCATTGTGCAGGTTTCAAAACTAATTAAATTTAGAAGATGGCTCCAACTCTGGAAAGGATTTTATATAGACATGATCAGTGAATTTTTCTGTCCCAGTATTAGGGTGGTTAAAAAAAAAACAAAGTTTAAAAAAGTCACGGTCCCCAGGAGAAAAAAGACGTAACACAGCCCCAATAATTTTTCCCAAAATATTTTCCCCATGCGCTAAAGAATAGTATCTCCCTTCGTCATTATTCTTCGGTTTTTCTCTCCCAGCACACGTTAATACCCAACAGCCCATGTAAGCACTTTAAACCTATTGAAATTGTAGTTTGTTCCTTAGTTCCTGTAGTTTTTCTGTTTTTCTGTAGCTTTCCAATTTGGCCTACTGTTGTTTTTGTAGATTCTGTTGACGTACGTAGAAGAAGACGTGTGCGACTACACGAGGCATGCAACAGCTTTTCCACTGTTGAAGGTGAATTGGCCACCGTTTCCATGGCATTAAACTTTGTTCCCATAGTAACCAAAGATAAAATGTTTTCGGTTTAAGTTGATAATTTCTTGTGTTTTTTTGTCAATGATCTGAGTAAAACATATATGGAATTTTGACATAATTTTTTTTAAGAATTTTCTGCGGAGTTTTTGTGAAATTCTTTTCTATGATCATGCTGAGGTCTTGGTGTTATAGGCTTTGTTATTTTAACCCTTTTCCTGCTCATAAAGCTAGTCAAATGAAGACTGAAAGTTGCTTTATCGAATGCTGATTGGTTGATCGCCAGGGACTAACTATCTGATTGGTTATATTTTGCTACTTTTGACTTGTTTCGAAAACGTGTATTCACGTCAATAGCAGGACAAGGGTTAATGGAAGATTTGTTTGCCTGATTTGCATTGACTTTCCTGGAATCTCAGATGTTAAAGCTACATCTGCCTTTCCTTTACTCCAATAGGCAATTCTATCACGGCGTCTGACAGCGCCAGCGATTTTTGATGTCATGTCAAAAGTTGCTGAATTGTCAGTGTCAAATGAGAACGCATCAACTCGACAGCAATGCCGACAGGTGCGTTGAACCTGTTGCTTTGTGATATCCTCTTTGAATTAAAAATCATGATTTTGACGTTGATCCTGAGCAGAAATTCGTGGGAGTGAGATTTTGCATTGAAAGTGTCTTGTCAAGCTGTATTGGATTTCTTATAATTATTTATTTACTTTCAACTTTTCAAAAGCAGGTGTCTTTATTTTTTCATCAAACAAGATGCACAGTTACATCTATTTTAAATCAAATATTAAATAGACTATTTTTAAATCTAAAAATAGTCCAGATTGATGATCCAGCGCGTTTCCTCTAACTAGAGTGATGGAAACACGCTGATGCAAACACGACTTTTGCAGTACAGTGTAACCCCGTTAATATCACCTCGGCTAATATCACAACCCGCTTAATATCACTTCACTTTGAAAACCAACATCTGTCAAAATCAACTATTTTAACCCGCTTAATATCACGACTCGCTTATTATCACGATTTTTGACCGGAAAATCATAGTGATATTAACGAGGTTTCACTGTACCATCTCCAGACTGTTTGGCTATTCTCTTTCCCAGTTCATCTAGCACTGACAGTGCCTTTTGTCTCCCTCTTCTCCCGTCATTTCCGGACTCAATGGAACGAAAACGTAGCTGTTGCTGAAGAATAGCTACTTTTTATTTGTATGTGGCTAGACTGCTACTCAAGTTATGTCGGATTCTGTGTGGAATGCATCTGGTTGCCATGGCAGAGTTAGTTACCATGACGTCATTTCATGCATGTTGTGTAGATTCACCAAGTGCCTAGGAGAATTTCGGTTAAGTGCAGCTGCAAGTTCAGCAAAGAATGCTGGCAAATTCCATGCTGAAACACAGATCACCTTTGGTAGTGATTCTATGGCTGTATGCAATTGTTCGCTTCTCTCAGTGTTGTTTTTGTATTCCCTTGGCAGCTTGAGATGCAATTTCTGCTCGATTACCCACTCGGGAAGAAGTTGAACAAACAATTGGAGTTTTACATCGCTCACCTGGCGTAAGTGACGCTTGAATGCAATGATGTTTTACCTCAGAAGCTGCTAGTGCGATGTAGATAGTTACATTATATATTATAAAACATTCGATTAGTTTCTTACGCATGACTGGAAATCCAGACAAACACCTGTTGCTGTCATTAAATCCATCTTGATATAATAACAAAATTCATAGTAATCTAGATAAAATGGTGATATAGACATCAAGAAACGGACGCAATCATACCGACTTTGTAATCAACTTTTTGTGTACGTAGCTTAATGCAGATTAGCGCTTGTATTCTCCATTTATGTGTCTCAAATATACTATCTCTCTCTTTCTCATTATTTCACGGCTGACACATTTTCAAATGTTTCTTATGATTGAATCGAACATTGGTCAAAGAGGATTTCTTGAATTTAAAGTTTTTGTTCTCTTTGATCGGTTTACATCATTCGACTGATGATTTTGACGAGAAAGCTAAAGATTTTTGGGAAAATGGCTATTGAATTAAAAACATGAAAAGAGAAATGCTTATTTAATCGATAGCATTTTCAGGCAAATAATTTAGGGCTAGAAATTTGACTTCTACATTGGGATATACGGTATGTAACCGATGCTTGTTGGTCAATACCATAGCCTTCAAGTGCATTTGTAGGGCAATTTAATTGTACACTGTGGTTGGATGGTGGATTTAATCATGTCACTGCCTATTTGAATTCTTCAGATTTGAAATGGAATATGGAAGAGAATCAGTTTTCCAAATGCTGATCATGATATTCACAGCTTTTCCAGAGGTAAGCAAAATATATTACCTCAACTACATATGTGTGTCTGTCTGTCTGTCTGTCTGTCTGTCCTGCCTTCCATGTGTGAATTTCTTATTTGAAATTTGTTCAAATATGGACACATACTCTGTCTTTCTGTCTGTATGTATGTCTATCTATCTGTGTGCATCTGATATCAAGTCCTTGTCAAATATGACACTTATCATTCTGTTTGGATGTAGGAAATGCTCTCTGATCGATGCGGTACTTTCTTTGTGCCACTGGCGATGTCTGTCACCAACGATGACTCTGCCGATTGTCGGCGATTGGCCTCGGTTGCTATCAAGGCATTAATTGCAAAGGTCAGAATCAATGTATCAAATTCAAATCCAATTGGTACGAGCAACTAAACGTCATCTTCTTTCTAGAGTGTGAATACCATAGACTATTTAATACAGTGAAACCTGTCTATAATGGTTACCTTTGGGACCTGAGGAAAATGATCTTTATAGACAGGTGGCCTTCTGTNACTCTGCCGATTGTCGGCGATTGGCCTCGGTTGCTATCAAGGCATTAATTGCAAAGGTCAGAATCAACGTATCAAATTCAAATCCAATTGGTACGAGCAACTAAACGTCATCTTCTTTCTAGAGTGTGAATACCATAGACTATTTAATACAGTGAAACCTGTATATAATGGTTACCTTTGGGACCTGAGGAAAATGATCTTTATAGACAGGTGGCCTTCTGTCCAGGTTGATTTCTATAGAAAGTGTCATTTTGGGGTTATGAAGAGTGGCCTTTATACACAGGTGGCTGCTTTATAGAGATGGCCGCTATTGCAGGTTCGACCTTAATGATATTTTAATTCGTAAGTATTACTTGTGTAAGACTATGGTGGATGTACCCTCCTTGTCTCTGATCTTCATTTGACTTCGAAAGGAGCAAGACAATCAAAGTTTGACCAGGTGTTTTGTTTACCTATGGAAATTGACAATCTGACCTTGTTTGGGAAGGATACAATGTAGTACAGTGAAACCTGTCTATAATGGTCGCCTTTGGGACCTGCGGGAAATGACCTTTATAGACAGGTGGCCTATCTGTCCAGGTTGATTTCTATAGAAAGTGTCATTTTAGGGTTATGAAGAATGGGCTTTATACACAGGTGGCTGCTCTATAGAGGTGGCCGCTAATACAGGTTTGACTGTAGTGGTTATATTGTTCCTCATCGTTTACAGATTGGTGAATCGAAAGTCGACTACCTGTTCGATTTATCAATGACGTGGATGAAGGGAAACAAAGTAGGATATTATTGATTAGATGATCAGATCATTGTGTTTATTGATTACTTTTACGATGCTGATTGTTTGACGGAGAACGTTTTTGTGTCAATCACTTTGATAAATTCTCTGATTTGACATTTTGATTGTGTGTTGTATTGATGATACTGTCTGCTAACCCGATAATGTTGTGTTTATCACATATTCTTAGAAATGCAGGGACACACTGTCTATCGGTCTGTCTGTCTGTCTGTCTGATATACTCACCACATGGTGTTAGTGCAGGCGAGTCCTACCTTCCATATGAGGACTCGTATTTTGATTCGTTCAAATATATAGACATATGCTCTGTCTGTCTGTCTTTCTGTCTGTCTGCTTGACTACCATACATCTATCAATCTGCTTGAACTGACGACTGATCACACCTGTCAATTAATTCCCGTGATTTCTTCAGGTCGCGATGAAATGTCTTGCTGTTCAACTAACCGGAATATTCTGCGAAGCAGAGAAATCAAATTTTGAAAAACGGCTGTCGTTGCTCCTACCAGAAGTATTTTCAGTGCTCGCTGAATGCAGTGAGAAGGTAACACCAGATCTTGTCATTGCTTCGATGTCATTGAAATATGGACAACATTGTACAACACATAGCGAGTCTTTTATTCAAAATAAATACATATAGACAATCACTGTATACGAAGGCTGTTGCTCTTCCTCTTAATCATTTGGTTGCAAACCATCCTACGTGTCTCAAGCGACCAACTATGGCACAGCTGAAGCCAACTACTATCCCATCAGATATTGTCTCCACATTGCTTATTGTGCCCACTGGTTGAATCCCATTTCTCGTGCTCCATCTAATAATTCGCCTTACTTAGTGTCCCAACTCGCTCAACATCCCATATTTTAGCTGCATCAATAGCGAAATGTTAACCCAGGTCCAACTATGCCAATAAAAATTGTCACTTAGCACAGCTGGTCACTTAACACAGGTGGCGGCTTAACACAGGTGGTTACGTAGCACATGTGGTCACTCAGTACAGGTGGCCACTCAGCACAGGTGGTTACTTAACAAAGGTGGTTACGTAGCAGATGTGGTCACTTAACGCAGGTGGTCACTTAGCACAGGTGGTCACTTGACTTATTTCGCTGAGACAGGTCGTATGACCTATAATTCTTTCATATGTAGTCTTAAAAAAGTTCACTGTTGAAAGTGCATGTACGATTTCCCTACCATGTGTCAATTGTCTCCCCTGCAGGAAAGTTCTGGAGTGGAAAGTGAAGATGAGGACGACGTCAACACAAACAAAAGCAATGCCCAACACAACCATCTCTTGTTCAATTGCTTGTCATGCCTTTCAAAGGTGTTGCTACACTGTAATTGGTCAATGCATTTATCACGTGACCAAGAGAGTTCTCTATGGGGTTAGTACATCATTCATACATGCTCAGAATTGCTTTTGTTTTCGTGATTAGTTTTCTGGAAGTACTAGCGCTTGGATTTTGCAGATGAATCGATGATGTATTAAGAACGTTATTCATGTAAGCATCTTGCATTGTATTGCAAATCGGCTTCATTTCCTTTGTCACTTTGCATTTCATCATTATTATTCGGCATAATTTTAATTTTCGTCTGTCAAATTAGAATTTTCTGATATCAATTTGGAGCAGTTTTTATAGACATTCATTTTAATGTCTATTGCTGCATAGTATTCAACTGTCCATGTATTATTGTTTGCCACTTGTCTGTGCAGCGTAAGAGCTATGTGTACATAACCTGCTACATGTGAATTCTTTGTTTTTACTTTTGTTGAATAATAAAGACACATGCAATCGTTCTGACGTATTTAACCGTAAGCTGTTGAAATCTGTATTTAATTCAGTAACGAAAATGAGGAAGAACGGGATGTTTGCCTTACATCACTGTTGCAACAACAACAACATACTGCAATAGCAATTTTGTAAATGATTATGTACAGCGTTCCTGGGCAAGAATTTCATGATTTCAATTCGTCTAGCTGTCTCGTGTGTGTCATTCCGTTGATGTTTCTCCGTCACTTATTTCTCATCAGGTGCCGTCACAGGCAATCTTCTTCATCGGCATACTTGGATCCGTCTTGTTTGTGCTCAGTTACTCGGTTTGCTATTCGCATCTTTGAAGCCCGATCAGCTGGTTGCTTGTGCCACTGGATTGGATGCTGCAAAACGAGACTCGTCCAAGGAGCCTATCCAGTATCTGGCTGATGGACTCACCAGCAAGGTAAATTATATTTTCGTTTAGTTTGTTATATTTGTTCATTATATATTCTTCATTCTATAGTAGTCTTTCATTGCTCAAATATCTACATCACAGTGAAATACGTAAAACAATTTCGAAATAAATTAGATATATTTGAAAAAAAGAATAATAATAATAGTAATAATAATAA
>OFHS01005010.1:402-12650 GCA_900245855.1 Calvadosia cruxmelitensis
TAATTAGTTTTTAGTTTAAATATGTATTTTCTAAGTAATTGAATTCATTTTGTAATTTGAGAGAGTTTGAAAGAAATAAAGTACATTCAAAATTATTACTTGTGATCAATGATAATACTGAGTGATGATTATGCAGTTTTAGATAATTGTGTTGCAATTCAATACTCACCATTTTATTGATTTGTTATGTATTAGCTGCTCGGCTGTACAACTCGCTCTCCACTTCTCACCGTGATATTTTAAACTCCACAAGCAAATCCAGTTTTAAGAAATCCATTCAAGACATCGATCTCTGTTCAATTTCAGCCTCTTTTTAACTTGCCTTTTTTAAAGGTCTATTCTCATTTATCCGCAATTGCAATAGTCTCACTGATTGTATTTTATTAGTTGGCTCCAGTTACTCGCCATTTTATAAAACGTGCCCCTCTGGGAAGCTGTGATGTGCTATCCGCGTACGGCAGTGAAATGCGAGTTTAAATAAACGTATTGATTGATTGATTTGTATATTTTGCTATTCTAAAATGTTATGTTTAATCGTACATTTATGCAGCAAAAGATAGAAGATAAAACGGACAGGTAATCGATCATTGCATAAGATCATATTTCACATATTTAGGAGATGTAATATTTTAACAATTAGTAAGCACTGATATCCAATGTAGGAAACATGCGCTGCATTCGAGCATTTCGAGGCATAAACTTACACATTTAATGAATATTGAGAAATGAATGATTTTGGAAAGGATTTAATTCAAGTCGTGCTGATGTCCACACGTATTATGCAATTAAAGGTATGCTGTGTCATGACGAAATAATAATCAAAACATGCAGTGGCATAAATACCAGGTCAAATGATGTCAGTGTAGACCTTGGTCATTCTTCCAATAACAGTGCTTTTACTGTTCGCCCTATAATCAGATTCCGCTGATTGTATATATAAGCAGCCGATAGTGTATTGTGTGTCCAGTCAGCAAACTCATATCGATTGTTTCCCATCGATACATAAACATGTGTATGATATTCTAAACTACGCCAGATTTAAACTTATTCTATGTACTGAATCCGAATAGATTATCGAAGCGGAGTCGAAATTATTCTAGATAGGACTTAATCACACTGCAATGCTTAAATGGTGGATTCTATCCGTCAACAGCAGCAGGGGTTAGTCCTGAGCATTCTGAGTTTTCCCAATACCAGAAAAAGGTTCCTGATCCAACTGATAAATTTGAATCTGCTCCTCTACAAACCATACCGAAGTGGAGTTATGTCATCTTTCAAACAGAATCATTTCACTTCTCATAAGCAGAACGGAGTCATCTCGGATAGAACAGGATCATCAGTGCAATTCAATGTGCTATACGGTACGGAATCACTGTACATCGATCGATTATTCATCAAAAAAATCAATTTCGCCGTGCGCCAGTGGCGCGTTGACGGCCACCATTTTGACTCCTCAAACTCATTGGATGGTTTCGTTGATGCTCTGGGATGGGTCGTCAGTTGGTTGCATCTCTTCTGTGATCTTGGTAGCTGGGGCACCACACCACATCCGAAGTCCGTCAATCCATCGAAACCTTAGCCTGACTGCAGAAAGTCTAGTGCCGTCTGATAGGCCGCTGATCAGCGTTGGGTGAAGTGTGTATCATTGGTTGTGGCCCAAGGCCCCAGACACTTGAATTGTTCCTTGAACATCCCATCGATTATCCAGTATATCACAATCCAGGCCTCAGCTATTACTGTAGGTGTGCATGTTTGTGTGATCAATTTAAATTTTTCTACACAGAAATGTTATTCATTACCTAAATTATATAATTAAATGCTAATATTCTTGATATCTTATATTTGAAGAATACTCGCAATTTCTATGCAGCTACTGATGATTTTCCAATAGGCAAGCAACTATTCGATTGACAAGACAAGAAAGAGATATTATAATGCATTTCTGGATTTCTCTATTATCAGATCGTCATAATTATTAGGCAAAGAAATACAAGTAACAATCACGATAATGAGATACATATCATTTGGGTATTAATACCTGATTAACTTTCGCCTTTGCATCTTATTCAAACGCTCCGCCAGCGAACCGTTCAATTTATCATTGACCTACAGACTTATTGATTCAAGTAATTTTGCGTTTTGATTCTGTGATGATCACAGCCTATTTTGTAAGTGTCTTTCGGTTTTCCAGGCACTACTCTGGAGCTTTAGAAATGTGTTGGATAATTTACTAAAGACTGCTCTATGTGTTCAAGAAAGCTTTTATAGGTAATTTCGGCTCGTTTCGATGGTATGGTACGATGACAAATCCTTTAGAGAGTGATTTGCTTGTATCGTCTTGTGGTTTATATAGTTCTTTGAAAGACTTTTTACTTCCTTTGTCTTTCTTCGGTGTTACATGTTTGACCTTACTGGTAGGTTTTGGAGGATCCTTACCTATCTGGGCTGAGGGTGGTGGTGGAGGGGGCGGTTGGGGTGCAGGGGAGGGCTCGTTCTTCAATGGAGCAGGAGGAGGCAATGCTTGAGTGGGAGCAGGCAAGACAAAGGGTGGATCCTGACCAACTGATAACACTTGAGGATTCTCAACTTGAAGCGGTGGTATATATGGCGGCTCAGGGCCAATCGAAGCGACAGGAGGAAGCTCAGCTGGGACAAGTGGTGCCTGATACACAGGATGTCCTGCATCGATATGAACTTGAGCAGGAAGGGCTGCTGCTTGGTTTGGAGGTAAGAAACCTAGCAAACTATGCAGTGCTAATGACTGTAGAGGATTAGCTTGGACACTGCCTGCTGGTCCAGACGGGGGTTCTGTTTGATGTTGTGCAATAGAATTTGCAGAAGAAGCTGCCGGTACTGGTATGTATACCGGATAGAGCCGCTTCTTTGGCTTAGCATGCGATTTACGTACTTTCCTTGCAATTGACTGCAGTATAACAGGAAATATTGCTTTTACAGCAGCATTTGCAATTGTCAGTTTATTATCTGCGGTTAATCCGATGCCATCACGCTTCATTGCAGAATCCTCGCTGTTAAGTTGTTTGATCAGCTGCATGCGAAATGTCTGCTTCGATCCCATTGATTTCACTGCCACACAACGATGTACTCTCTTGCATTGCATTCTGCGCTTACGAATGTCATCTACTGTTCTGTTTATAGCTCTATAGGCATGACGATGAACTGCTGCAGGTAGACTCAGATTTGCGAAAATGTGTGGAATCTCAAGGGTATGCTTCATTGCACGTTTCTTGGTTCGGGTCGACTTTCTCTGTTTTCTCCCAATAGTGTCTCTCTTGTTTCTTTCTTCTAATGGGTAGTCCTCGAAACTGTATGGCTGCATCCTGCTAAAAGACCTGAAATCGTCCATGCGCCTACTATGTAAGGGTGGAAAATCATTAACATAAGGTGGTTGGAAGAGGCGAGGGACTTCTGAACGTTGTGTAAATGGAAATCCAGGAGGAAAAGATTTCTGACCAAAGAAATTTGGGTATGACAGGAACTCCCTTTTCTCATTATTTTTTTCTAGTACATAATTGCCTTCTGTCATTTGGCTTCCACCTGCAGGGTATTCACTTTCAGAGTGATCGACATTTATTTGACCATCAGTTTCTCCTGCCGACTCTAACGGCTCTTTGTTAACAAATGTTGCAGTTTGGTAGTCGTTGGATTGCTTGTCCTGTTCTTCTGTTACCTCGGTAGCGGCAGATTGCGGTATCCAATTTCGTATACCATGGTATTGGGAAATAGGAGCATAATTTTCATTTTCATAATTGCCTGAGTTGGCAGAAGAGGATTTCCCAGGATCATATTCATCATGGTATCTTTCGATTCCACCATTTGCACTTTCTCCGTAGGCCTCGTTTGATATATTCTCGTCTCCTGATTCCCCGATAGAGTAGGTTTGTATACTTCTGTAAGACCCTTCTACATTGAGTGCCTCATTGTGGTAGCTCTTTGGTACTTTTTCAAATATATCTGTTCGTTTTGAACCTGCTTCAGGTTTGGTTTTGGAAATCTCTGCTCCGTGATCTTGATCATTATTATGAACAAACAAAGCCGATAGCATTTCTGCTTCTTTGTCAGTTAGCGTTCCGCTACCACTGCTTTGTGAGAGATCTTCTTCTCCAGAGCCACTACTAGACACCTCATGCCATTCTTTATGTAAACCACTTTGTAATTCTTTACTTTTTGTGTGAGAGTTCTCAACAAAATGTATGACATCAGGTCCAGTCGCTGCATGATCCTTCCTCGACTGCAAGTCTTGTTTTCTTCGAAGTGATATCTTTGAGGTGAACTTTGCAGGATCGTTCAAGTCTTCAAGAGCTTGCTTTACTGATTCGTACATTCTACCATGTGTTTCTTCGCCACTTCCACTTGCAAAAGCGTCATCAGTGCCTTCGAAGTTTATTGGAATAGGTATTTTATCCTTTGAAAGATTCTTCTGAATTGAAGAGCGAGGATTGTTTGATTTTGATTCAGCGATTATTGCGGAAACCATTCTCTGTTCATTTGCTTTCATATTATCTGTCAAAGAGGCATCTCTTTGATCAGCAACGTGCAGTGTAGAATTTTGCTTGGAGGTAGATTTATTCAAATCTGATTTGTTGGAAGGAAATAATCTTTTATATTGTAACCCTTCTTCAGCCTCTGGATTGTTATGTAGGGATTCCTTGCCTCTCGTTTGTTCTGCAGCACGAGAACTGTTTACCTTGCTTCTTGAATTAGCAATATCTCTAGATGATGGAGTTGACAGTATCAAATGTGAAGTATGTGACGTATCTGGTGGTATATCTTGACGTGATGTCACTTCCTTTAGTTGAGTTTCAGGTAGAGTATTGTGGTGGCTTGCTTCTACTTGTTTCATTACATCATCTAAGGAGTCATGGACGTTTTTCTCGAAGTCATCGTGTTCACGGGACAAGTCAAGAATGGACGATTTTCTCAGGTTTTTCCAAGGGTTTGTGGGTTGTGCAGTGTTGGATCTTATTATTTCCCCTCTTCCAGCTATCTCTTCACTTGTGGTGTCATCTACTTCGTCCGTTGTTACATGGTCCTCTGCACCTGACTCCAACTGTGTGCTTTTTTCTAGACTGCTAAGGTGTGGATCAAGCACTTGGATAGGCAATCGTGTTTGCTTTGCTTCACTTTCATCCGCTTGAGCGGGATGATGACGGGCTTGAAGTAGATTTGACTCAACACGATGAATGATCTGGTCACTTTCATCATCTGTAGCAAGCTTTGATTTCAGACGAGATGTAAATTCCGCAAGTTTCTCATCCTCCTTGTCATTTTCAAGTTTGAATGAAGGCAGGATATGCTGACCATCGATATTCAGCTTTATCCGTCTCTCTTTATGCTGCGGCACAAGAACACTTGTTTCCTTTGTTTTCATATCGGATATTTTCTTGTTTACAAGATCTTGAATCTCTGACGGTGGAGATAGGGGTGTGATTACTTGCAGATGCTCTGGTTTATTTTCTGGGATTGGTTTGCTTACATCGTCTGAATTTTCACTATTGCTCGTAGCTGTTGAGTTTATAGTTTCTAAGTCCTGACGTTCGGCTTCTGGAGCTGACTCACGAATATGTGCATTGGATATGTACTGAGGTTGAGGAATAGCTTTTGCATCTACACCATTCCTCTGAAAGACTGATTGAATTTGATCAGCTATACTTGACCCCATCGAGCTTGGATTTCCTCCATTTACGCCGAACACATCACTGATTGCTTTGGTAAGAACTGTAGGGAGAAAATTTGGTGCAACCGACGCAATTGCCCCCTTTGTTTCCGCCTTTTTGGCGATCTGTTCAGCCAATGCTGTGCCACCTGAGAGTATTCCAGCTGCGATACCAGCAGCAACAGTCGACGCAATCCTTTGTTTCATTGCCGCCATCACCGGATGTGGAACTACTTGTGGAGCTGTAATTAGTAAAGGAAAATAAGCACTAATTCAGTTGAAAGTAAAGAAGCAGTTTACGCCCTGCATTGTCCTCTGGAAGTATTAGGGTGTGATTCTGCATCAAGAACAGTATCTCAAGTTCATTGAAGTTTAGATATGAATGTCTGTAGTGATATTATTATTTTATTACCATTAAAATGTAATGAATCACTCAGATTCAAACACACCTATTTGTGCTGGGATTAATTACCTGCTACTTATTTGTTGTAAACAAAGTGTGTTATATATAACTACTATATGAAAAGAGAAACGGCATAACAGCATAGGTAAAGTAGTGATAAGATAGGTAAACATTATTTGCAGCCTCAAAGAATTATTATGTTTATTGATAAAATGAGTTATGACTGTAGATTCCACAGTTATATGTTCCTTCTAATTACAAGAGATCTGTAATCCAGGAAATTGAAAGCACACATGTAAAATGTCACTTGGTTTCAACCAGGGTAGCCCAATAACGCAATGGCTTGTCTCCATTGGGGTCCTTGACAATTAAAACTACAGAAGACATGTGGATTATAATTACAGCATATATATGTGTCGGTTCGGCAGGGAGTCGAACTCGGGAAGTCTGAATGGCAGCCACACACACTACTCTCTAGACCTCATTGACACACATGGGCTAGACAGTTGTTTGTTTTCTAATCCTTGTTCGTATATTATGTCCTTCCAGCATCATGGCCATAAATTGCTAATATTTAAATCAGAGAGCTGGGCTCTATCAGAATTAATTACTTTATCAATTTTACACACTATTCACTGAATAATAGTCAGTACTATGTATAGTGCGACTTTAGCTCGAAATTATGATAATATGAACGGTGTAGGGTTGTTCTTGTATTATTTGAAGAAACATTACCAATAAGTTTAAATCAGAGAGCTGTTGTATTTGCGGTACCTGTAGCCTGTTGTGTTTGTCCACCAAGGTTAAACACGTTCTCTGTTATTCCAGATCCAATTGATTGTGAAAAATGCCCAAATCCACCAGGGTTTTGGCTTTCTGTCCCTCCTTGGAAGCCAGACGGTGAACCAAAAGACGATTGTGTGCGGAACTGGTCAGATGTTAGAAGCTCTGCAGAGCTATAATCCTTCGAAGACATAGGAGCTGAAGCAGCGATGTTCTGTTCATTTGCTAATTGTAATCCACCAGTTCCGGTGTTAACAGAACCAGCTCCCAATACTGCTGCCCTGCTCAAGAATTCACTTGTAATTGGTCGAATTAGAAGGCCGTTAGGTAACTGTACTCCAACTGAAGCATGGTTAAGACCTTTGCCATTGACAGCAACGACCTCCAGGAAGTAGGAACGTCCGGCATATAGAAGCACGACAATAGACGACTGCATTAAGGGATACCTAAAGATAAATAAATACAGAAAATAATCATTATTATGTCTTCTCAGTAAATGTATTTCTTACTTTATTATCAATCTGTTTGCTTTATCTAGAGTAACAGAACGGCAACGAAATTAATGATCATTATTTTCGACTGACACGAGATCAATCTCCAGCACAAACAATTCATTACAAATAAGCTGCCTGTTTTTAGATTTCTGTTGTTTACTGTGTGCGATAATTCCTCAGTTTTTAGTACTATAAGCGTATTTGGTAGAGCTAAATTTTAAATTGATCGTTTTATCTTTGCATACGTGTGCTTCATAATGTTGTTTGCTATTAGATCTTAAAAGGTCAATGATAAAAAGATGAAACATTACAACACGATAACCTTATTACATCTTTGCTATCAACTAACTGCACATCAATGTAAAATAAACGACAGAGTTTAGGAATTGACAAATTGGCAAACCAGGAGATCTAATTGTCGTGGCACGCCCAGAGACAGTAACCAGGACGAGCTTTACAACTAACAACTTCTCATGACGAGGACACGAACAGAACTAAATTACGTTAGAGAATATATCACCTCTAGGCTAGGACATAACAGCATGCTTTACTAACACCAAGGAGATTAACACAAGAGAACAATATACAGGAAGATAATCGGAAACATGACAAGCAATACGTGTGACAATAACAGGAACTACACAGCCACCACACTAATCGAGATCACAAGATCACGTCAACGTAGCCGAATCATCTACCATACTTAAATCTTACTGTAAATGAATGTGTAATGTTTGGAAGCTATGAAAGAAAATATGTAATATTTCAAATGCGTTTTCCAGCAAGGCATAGTGTCTGGCTGCTTCTCTGTTACTCAAAATAGACTTCTTTGTAGAATGATAGTTTTTCAAGTTTCGGAAGGAGCGAAAAACTATATAATACAAGAAAAACTATAATATAAAACTGGCAGTATTTAATATAAAACTATATAATATAAGAAAAACGATAATAACAGAAAAAGTTTAATGAAGGAACCAGATTGCGTTTTGTCATGCAAATGCAATAACGTCGTGGCGTAATATGAAAAAATTCGTTAAAATTCAACGTTAAAGTTAATCATGCTTTTCATAGGTTTTAGTTTTGAATCGGTGGAACAGAGCTCTTGAAAAATTATATGCAAAACCATCAAGGATGAATGTCTCAATAAGTGACCCTGGGTAACAGTCAGCGTTTTGTCTCATTTGATGATATGAACTAACTATTATCCAATGAAAGACCTAGCTTATAATTTACAGAGCTGTTGAAACAGACAATATGGGGAAATCACCATACAATATAACATGGCACTGTCACACCGGGTGGCATGCTCAGTACCACAACAAAATATTACATCTCGCTTAAGATCTACATATCAAATCAGAACAACAACTGCTCCAGCAGAAACACCGACAGATCAAAGAAGAATGGCTAAGTACGGTTAGTAATATCTCCATATTCAAATCTGGTTGGTAGGAATCTTGGTTGTATCGAAAGAACTAAATACAATAACTTTAGATATTGTATCTAAGTTAAACAAAAGTAACTTTCAATAGATAACATTGATGAAATGCATAAAATGGAAATTGGACCTGGAAGTTACTATCAGAAGAAATTGCATGCTCCAAGTCTCTTCCAGAGTTAAAGAATAAAGTAGTGCCATTTTTAAATAGTAATTAATTTGAATTATCCGTATAGTATTAGTTTATATATATATTCATACCTTATATGGTTGTATTATCTGAAATTCTCAAATGGATGTATAATAATATGCAATTTGTTTATGAAGAGATATCTGACAATCTGAAATTTCACCTATAGCGGAATCCGATTATCCTGATATGATAACTTTTACGAATTCACAACGACATTAATGAAAAGCATAAAATACGACACTAATACCATACGTAAAGCAGACAAGGAAAGTGTAAGATTGAAAGCAACACGCAAACAATAACATTTGTCACTGATAGTAATACCATGCATTTTCTAATGACTTTAAGACGACACATCTCAGACCTACTTGTCGAATTGGTTGTGTTCTGACCATCGCCGTTGAGATACCATTTTCATCTTGAAGTTTGGCATTTCATTTGGACTGAGAAAAAGGTCACACATATCATCGCATGAAGTGTAGAATATATATTGACCGGAAATAGGAGGAAGAAACCAACTGTAAATCCGCTCAGCAAAATTCTGCCTTTTGATTGAGGTTGAATCGAAATTCGGGATAACGTCCTCTCGATCGGGATGAGATGGAAACTTCTTTGATTTGTAAACCTCGTCCATGTATCCTTCGCTTGCACCAGGAATGTCATTGAAGATCTGACGTATTGTTCCTGGGGTTGCTATAACAATGATAATATACAATGGATTATGGTTAATTCAGTCACAAGCAAGCGTTGCCCTATATGTCAGAGGATTACAATTAAGCAGATATAACTTCCTTTACTTTGTTTAATATTTTACATTTTTGAAGTAGAGTTTAATTGTATTCAACTGACGAAGCGCAGTCGTAATGCATGTCGGGATGCAAGTGTTTTTTGGCACATGATTTTGATTTGAAATCGCCAATTTGACAGCCAAGAACAATCCTCGAAACTGACCATCATTGACAAGATTTCAACTGATTGCATTGCAAGCCGGGCATTTTCCTGGCATCTTCACATGTGGTAGAGGTCAACTGATCTATATATCGAAATGCATTCGGACTGTCCTCCAAGGTTAAATACATTCTCTGGTATTCCAGATCCAATTGATTGTGAAAATGTCCAAATCCACTAGGATTTTGGCTTTCTGTCCCTCCATTGCAGATTGTCTCTTCCTTTGCCCATATAAAGCCCTTATTGGTCCATGAATACATAGAAATTTAGCTACATTGAAGGACATGTATTTTCTTAGTGGTGCAGTTATCGTTGTTTGTTCGTTTTGATAAGGTTTCAAATATTTGCATTTACTCATTTGCTTCCAATTATTTTACCTGCTTTAGGATATTAAGTTTCCCTGTGTTCGCAAAATTTTCGAACCAGTATTACGTTTGTTCATTTCTAGCTAACCTGCAAGAAGACTGGAAGATGAATAAAAAATAGATGGAACTCGCTTGTGAGCATGCTCGATTTTACGTGTGCATGTTGAAGTTCAATTCGCTGTGATGATTCAGCATCTGTCTAGTTACAGTTCCATATGTAGCTATGTATGCTAGTAAAACTAAATAATCTCTTTAAATTTTACCTGGACGGAGTCCAACGCCAAACTTGCTTTGCTGCGCATGTGCGGCCAGTAGTGTGTTCATATATGCGGCTTTGGCTTCCTTCTCTGCTCTTTCTCTAATCTTCACCAGCTTTATTTTATCTCTCTCTTGAGATTTCTTCCGCTTTGATAAATAGATAACCTTTGCAATATTTGACCGTTTCATTGATGACCTAACCTTCCTTCTTTTTCGTTTCTTAGCAACGCGTTTCTTCATTCGACTGGGATAGGCAATCGATGATCGTTTCCTGGATTTCTTCCCTTTGCCGCCTTTTCCGCTTTGTGGTTTCGTCACTGCGTTCTTGCTAACATTTTTCAATGATTCAAGAAATTGTTGTGTTACATTATTGATTCCAGTAGCCATGCTATTCACAAATTTGTTGGACGTCTGTGGCTTCAATCCAGATAAGGTATTGGACAGTAGAGCAGCGATAGGATTTGGAGGAGCTAATGGAGGTGCTGGAGGAATAAGAGACGCTAGATTTACGGGTGGTGGAGGTGGAGGTGCGGGAGGTGCCATAGGAAGCATTCCTCCCATACCCATTCCTGGTAAACCACCACCCGCTAATCCTGCTCCTCCTCCTAACAAACCACCTAACCCTGCAATGCCTCCCATTCCTCCACCAATACCAGCCATACCACCAGCCATACCACCCATTGCTCCCATACCACCAGCTGCACCACCTCCACCGCCTCCACCTCCACCAGCAAGCATACCCATTGATAGTGCTTGCTGTGCTCCTCTAACAGCGCTCATGGCTTTTGCCGCGGCAGATGCGGCGAGCATCGCTGTTTGTCCAGCTGCTGCACCGCCTGCTGCCCCGGCCCCTCCACCTCCACCACCGCCACCGCCACCTTGGACAATTATTGGTCCTCCACCCCCACCGTCTCCTACGCCCATCGCCTTTAGTGCTTTCAGTTCGCGTACTTCCTTTATAAGCACTCCAAGACCTTCCCCGAGTGCTCCTAGTTGTCCTGCCATCCTTGCCTGTTCAGCAGCAACAGCAGCTGTCCCTGCTGCTCCCGCTCCTGCAATTGAATATATATAATATGTATTTATTTGATATGTATTACGTAACACAGCATTTGTGTTTGAAAATTGGCTGCAATCAAACCTGCAGCAGCATTCTGGTTGTCTCCCATTTTCTGCCCAAGCATGTTGACCAGTCCCGCAAGACGATTCATGCTATCAGCAATGACGGAAGAATCTAATGAAAAATGCAATATAGGAAAGCATAAGGTCATGTATTTGTTATGTTATGATCCTATCCACTG
The DNA here is from genome assembly GCA_900245855.1 of Calvadosia cruxmelitensis. Lineage (NCBI taxonomy): Eukaryota > Metazoa > Cnidaria > Staurozoa > Stauromedusae > Kishinouyeidae > Calvadosia > Calvadosia cruxmelitensis. Next base: position 12,257 of record OFHS01005010.1, read on the forward strand.
CGCCATGTTATGTTATGATCCTATCCACTGCGCCATGTTGTGTTATGATCCGTTGCGATCGAAGTGTGTACGACTGTACGTGTATGTGTGATCTGTGTAGATCTGAACGTGCTCTATGTTGAGCGAGAGGGATCGTACGGAAAGCAAGACAACAGTGTCTTCGGTCGTAAGACGTCATTCAGGAATGAATATAATTCTAGATTACAATAATTTACAGGTGAATATGAAACGAGGCTAGATACATTGGATAGAGGTTGAATAAGCGAGGCTAGTTCACCACAACTCCCCCTTTTGGAGTCCGAAGAAATGAGGATATTGTGATCAACAAGGACTAGAGAATTAGTTAACGTTTTTGAGATAACGAGAACGTATTGTGAGTTTCGACAAGTCCATA
>OFHS01005012.1:0-12648 GCA_900245855.1 Calvadosia cruxmelitensis
GTTATTGTCCTTCCACCTCTGCAAAATATCACGAACGAAACATTCACGTATTCTGACATTGTTGATTGGAAACTAAGATTTTATATAAAAGAGGGCTCTCTTGAGGCATTCGACAGTTGAAGCAAATGCAAGTTGAAGCTAAGAAGTATTCAAAGAAAGCAAAGAAGTACATCCATTCATCCATCGTTCATTGAATGCGAAATGGCTCGTGTTCAATTTACAATCTTGATCGCTGTCCTGTTCACAGTGAGTACCTAGTATATCAATGGATGCCCATATAAATCTTATGGCTATAATGAAATCTTGGAACCTTCAGTGCTGGGGAAAGCTCGCAAGAAATTTTTAATTTGTTAATAGTTTTTTAATTTGTTTTTTATTTTTAATTTGTTAATTTTTTAATTTGTTTATCATAGCCGGTTCATTTATTTTCGGTTATATTGTTTTTTTTTTAGCATTGAAATTTATTAGGCTAAACGTGACTGCGATTTTATTGTACTGTAGACTCATAATGCTTGCTTGGTTGATTGGTTGGTTTTATAATATAATAAAATCTTAGTTTGTGGAATTTACTAAATCTTGTCATGTTTGTTTTTCAGTTCCAAGCAGTATTTGCTGCTCCCAAACGACCTTCATCACCACTGAAGACGAAAGGTACATACTGAGCCTTCTATTAAATATGCTCATTGGCAATCTGTTGATTTATTAGCGTGGCTTTAAATATTGACGTTGCTGCTTTGCTGTTTTAGTTGAAGAATTCTGTCCTCCTACCGGCACCAGTCTTGGTATTTGCCTGGCCGAATGTTTTGTTGGGTCTTCAGATACCTGTCCCAAAGGCACTCGATGTTGCAGCAATGGATGTGGACTTGTATGCAAGAAACCTTGTCAAGCTCTATTGCCAGGTACGTGAATAACAATTAGCTCATTATTTGAATTAGTCATGCTGCACTGAGTATAAGTATCAGATATTTCAGTATAAGTATAACGTTTGATTCCAAACGAGTGTCTTTCTTTTGTATATTCATGTGTGTATGTTGTGATCTGATAGTTACGCCAACCAGTCATAGCACCTAATATTGTCATGCGTTATTCTATTTCAATGATATAAACTCTCTTCTGTAAACCATATTTGTACTATTTATTATATTATTACTGGTTTCATTATAACAATTGCTTTCCTTCGTTTCTTTTAGTTTGTGAGAAACCAGTGAATTGCCTTCTTAATCCGTGCTCGAATGCCAAATGCCCAAGTCATCCCAACGCCAAGTGCATTGCTAATTACTGCGGAGGTTGTCACGCAATGTTCTTTGATGAGAATTGCCAATTGATCGAATCATGCTCGAGTCTTCCAACGAAGAAGTTGATGCCAATAGGCAAATAGTCATGCGAAGCATGGGTCTACGGCCATTGCTGGCGATGGTTCTCAGAAAAATTTTTAGCTGGACATAATATTATTTATTCAATCTACTTTTAACTTTGTTGCTTTTCTGCTGTTTGTTGAATAAAAATGCTTTGATGACTTTTTGCCTCTTTATTGGATAACGGATGTGAATTGAATAAGCAAGAACTGACAATTCGCCAACAATAGCTTATATATATATAAGCTTGACTTCTCTGCAATCACATTATACATACTGGTACTATTCTCCCTTACCAGCTTACGTAAGCGTTGCGTCTTAATTATGCAAATTTATCTATCTATATATTCTGGCTTTTAACTTTGCTGCTTTTCTGATGCTCTAATTATGTGGAATAAACCGGATAAATTGCCACTGCGGTTTGATTCTTAATGCTTACAAATATATGTTTGAGTTTTGAAGCAAATTGTTCCTTGCATGGTTGATTTTCCCTTTGTTAAGATTATATTCATTTAGCGTATTGATAGGATTGATGTGTATTTACATGCATAATCCATAATCATGCTAATTATGTTACCGCATGGCCTAAACAGTAAGTCCATGGAACAAGAAGTTCAGTTGACATTTGACTAGCAATCGTGTTGTCTCTCTCGTCTATGTCTCACGAACATATTAATTAAGGATCTATTACTTTATCTATTAATATATTAACATGATAAATCGATTTTATTAATATGATTTCTGTTGAAGGCGGCAGGCAAAATTTTATCCCTACCTTTGGCTTTCGCAATCAGCTTCACTTCGGTACCAAACCCCGGTATGAATAATGAGCGATCCTTTATATTTAGCGCGCTGCTTTATAAAGCCGATGGTATTCCTTGATTTCAGAGGAGAACGAATTATAACGAATCGAATACAGGGTAACCCTGTTAATGTCACCTCGGTTAATATCACAACCCGCTTAAAATCACTTCAGTTTGATAACCAAGTTCTTAGATCAGAATCAACTATGGTTCGTACCCGCTTACAGTTTTATAGATCGCAGAGACAGTTGAAGGTGGGTTTTTTCAATATACGTACAATATTTTTGAGACAGAGTCTGGCAGTCTGGCAGTCTTAGACGCGACACTCATAAACCAACATCACCAAGCATTCAAGAATGTTGAGGCATGATCACGCCATGTTCAATCACTCCTTGTCTTATTTATTTGTAACAGAATAGAATAGAAAGAACTGGGCTTAAATCTACGTCATATACGATAGTACGTTAAAAGTTCACAGTTCATGCAATAATAGCTGATATTGAGTTAGCATGTTTCTTTGCTCTTGTGTGTCACGACTTCAGTTCAGCTGCAGCCGACGACGCGTCTGCAGAACGAATCATAGAATATGGCATGGCATCCACCACAGTAGTAAGGAATGCAAACGGCATTTGGTATGTGACAATTTGCGTTTTGACAAGGGTTGACAAAGCATTGGACTGGATATTTACATTCTGAAAGAAGAGATCAAAAGCATATATCATTACCACGGAGAGAAACGCACACATTTCTGTACAACAATAGGATAGAATTGTTGAACCAGTTGTTGCACGTGTTCTCGGTCAGTATCCCCTCTCTTGTGTACCTAGTAATAAGGGGTGCATCATTGGGGGGGGGGGGTTAAAATTGGTGGCTAGAAGGGGTGGTACCACTTGAGCTTGGACTTGTTGCCGCTCGCACATGCAATATTTTGTCTCCTTGATGTCATCATCCACTCAAACATAACTTACTCCAAAATTCGAGGAAGATCAGCTGGAAGACCCCTCAGTTAGTTGGAGATCATTACTAAGGACTCAGGAGTATGATATCCTGTACATCAAACGAAAGAATGTTAATTTTATCATGTCCCCAACAGAGATTAACTGAAATTGTAAAGATATCTAGACTCCAGAGGCGAGAATAGATCACTTCGTACCAGAATAACAAGCATTTTAACGACTGAACAAAATTTTTCAGCAAGCAAAGCCGCTACGGAGACAAAGCGAAATATGATCAGCAGGAATGCGCATGCGTCATCTCATTTCATCTAATGCTGCGATGACATGGTAGAATTAACATTTTGTCTGTCTCCAATTGACCAAACTCAGTCTGCTGCATTTATGAATGCAGGTGAGATGGATACGAAATTGACCCTAGTCTAGTAATGTTGTCATAATGGATTCTGTGAAACACCAATTTTCGAACCGCGTCATCCCTTGGTGGAATTCTTTACCAGAGGACTCTGTTGCAGCAACGTCAATCCAAGCTTTTAAGTGTTCGCTAAATAGTATTGACTTCTCACATAACTGTATTGTATATTAATTGCGCTCAAGCGTCTCATAATGGCTGTGTGTAAGCGGAAGTCATGCTTCCCTACTGTATATTTGCCTGTCAATATTTTTGCCAAATAAACATACATACATAAAGACGTATGAGATTTGTAATTTGAAAATTTTGAAGCTTTTGCAAGGTTTTGTAGAAAACCTAATTATTCGTAACCTCTTTCTCGTGTCAGTTGCCTCTTATATTAATCTCAATTGTTCTCGTTCCCGTCTGTCACGTGATATAATACAAAGATCGTTGCCTGTTTGTATCTAGTCAGAGAGAAAGAGTTATCCAGGGTGCTTATGACACACCTTATTCCCAGGACACGCCTCGTCATTTATTCTTTAGTTAGATAACAAGATACGGACCAGTACATCGATATTGTTACAGTTTACACGGTACTTTTTCAACTATAGTCACATGTTAGATCAACTTTGATTTATAGGGAATTTAGATCAGATTCATTTCAGATTGTATGAAGAATATGATGAATGTCACAAATCTTAATGTAAAATCCAGATTCACCTGTTTACAACTTAGCACATTGTAAACTGACTGAGTATAATTTAATTTAGATGTCACTGATCTGATCTCAACAAACAACTTACTTGGTGGTAGTCCGCCACACGGGAGTAGACGACCAGAGACAATGTTATCACCTGCCAAACACTGCAGCGAAAAGACAATCAAGGAAAGTCAGACTTGTTGTGTTCGAGAGGAGACACGGGATTTCGTGTCCGAAAGGCAACAAGCCCAAGCTCAAGTGAATATAATTAAATATAATTAGACAGAGCACGACGCAGATAAAATACGGAATACAATTGCGCATACGCAGACAGGAGTGACGTTTACATTGATTAGAATAACTACGAATAATATACAACAAGACGGATTTGAAGCCCAACAGACGAAATCAAGTATACATCAGTAAACACGTCGTCAAGACCGTAGGTGACAAGCAAAGTAAAAAGCATCATAAATGAGAAGTGCGTTACAATTAAACATGTCTATAATGGTCACCCTTGGAACCCAAGAAAGTAACCTTTATAGACATGTGGTCTTTCTATCCAGGTTGATTTCTATAAAAAGTCTCATTTCAGGGGTTTTGAAGAGTGGCCTTTATAGACAGGTAAAAAGCTAGATGAAAACGGAGATGAATCTGTTATGAGCAGCCACTGTATAGCTATTGTATATATTGAGCGATACTTTCTATTGATGGATGTAGGTGGCTGCTCTATAGAGGTGGCCGCTAATACAGTACAGGTTTGACTGTATCTATTGTCAATTGTAAAAAAGCTAGATGAAAACGGTGATGAATCTGTTATGAGCAGCCACTGTACAGCTGTTGAATATATTGAGTGATACTTTCTATTGATGGATGTAGCATGAGCACCATATGAGATGGCAGGAAATCTCTAGAAGTGGAATGTCCGGTTTTACCATCAAAAGATTTTCCCTTGGCTACCCCCGCAAATAGAAAACCGTCCATATCTCAAACGGAAGTAAATCTAGGGTCATTCCATGCGAAATCAAAAAGGCTTTGCCCTCACCCTCTTCAATTTTCGTATAACTTGGTGAGCAGTTTCATCTAGTCACAAAATGACTGCAACTCAAATGTTGGACTCCAAATGGGCGTGGTTATGGATTTATGACCAATAATAGTTCGCTTTTTGTGTCAAGATCGCGCCAAGTGACTGAGCTTTCGGAGGTCGTGCTGACTTGATTCGCAACAGAAACCATGACAATAGAAAGATAACAGGTAGGTCTTTATTGATAGAATAATAGTTATTATTCCATTGGCATCCTATCCAAGACACATCGCCTTATCATCTCATCAACGCAATATAGCCAACATGTAATTGTTGTTCTGGACAGTGAATAATGGTCATTACTCCCCGTTTAAACACGCTATGATCTGAACAACGCGTCCTGCACTTATCGCATCACGAAAACGCTCGATTACCTCTATAGTCAGAATAGCTGCGAAACATTTTAACTTCCTTTTCCAAGGCTGCAAGGAATCGATTTAGCGGAATCGAGTTTTAAAGCTCTAAAGCAATTCTACTCGGTTGCATTGTACATTAATTTTTACGTAAAATAGTTTTAGTTAGTTGCAATGTACATATATGTTAAGTTAATTATATAACATGTTAATTATTAGTTAGTATTCTTCGAGTTAGTAATTGTAAGCCAAGATATTGTTTTTTAGCATTTATTTGAATCGATTCGTCATGTCATGAAACATGCCACTTAGGTAACTGATTTTCTTTTGTAATGCAGAGGAATACGAGGGGAAATGAACTGATTTTGTTACGCTAACACAATAGCCAATTTATGATATCATTGCAATTGTTGTTCTGTGAATCCGTTCTATATTGGTCGGAGAATGGTGTCTTGATTTGCAGTAAAATACTATATCAGAAATTGGCCAAAGTAAGCAAAACTTATTACATGATTCTAATAGTATTATGCACCAATTTCTGTGTTAACATTACAGGAAATCTCTGAAACTCGCATTGGAAAAAGACTTTTCTAGGGAATGAAACATATAAGAACAAGTTTGGGTTTTAATCGATCGCAAAATAGGGACACTACGAAGATATATTGATGCAAAAAAACTAAGTATAGCTTTACACAGCCTTTATAAGAAAAAATAAAAATGATTTCAATGTTTGCTCACCAAGCAGAGGATCCCTACAGCAATGATACTCAACAATCGTGCCATAGCAGATGAACTGACAATTGGTGGGTTATTCTCTTTTTGCTTTAACTTCCACGGAGAGCTTCAATGACGTCGGTCTTTGCACTTCGACTGCACGAGACTGAGTGACTGATCGCCTGGGATAGGGCCGTCTGGTTTATACCCACGAGTGTTCCTTGTTGATTCAGCTGAAAGAACAGGGGGATACAGGTCAGCGATTTAGGTTTCAATGGAACGCGGGAGTAAATGTGACCATTTACTACCGGGCACGTATTTGAAAGAGCATTTTGCGGTTCATCTGTTTCGATTGCCTATCCAATTTCATACCTATCTACGCAAATGACGACTTTCGAGCGATGAAAATAAAATAAAAGATAATGTTTTATTATTACTAATGCGACTTGCATAAACAAATGCCTACCTTCGTCAGTAAACGACACCTCATCCCCGTTCTGACGACACTATCAAATTCCGTACGCATTTCACTAAAGACTGCGGAAGTAAATTTTACTTGCACCAATTTGATTCAAACGTCATAGCACATGCAGTGGTACGTGCAGCGCAGCATGCAAATTGGACCTTTGGAGCGAGATACTGTAATGGGCTACAGTGGCCGATACATTGACAATGTGAGATGGTCCCTAAAGAAGAACAGTGTTCAGGAGTTGCTATCTAAATAGGAAGAGAGTGGAGTTTTTATGCAACGTTAAGTAATTCTACATAGCTATAAAATAATTAGTTTATGATTTTAGTCTTTTATATCTGCCTGTTATTTACAGTATTTGTAGCGACCGTAATTAACTAACGCAATAGCCAATATGTAACTGTTGTTCTCTACTTCCGTTTTATTGTATTCCTGTTGCGTTGATCTTCTTGTTTACTTTTCGTAATAAACAGTCACGTCGGGGTCACCAATGTGCGATATAGTAAACGCGATTTACTGGCGCAACGAAATAACACGAGTCGCTGTTTGTCTCATAACATGAGTCGGTGTAACAGCGACTCATGTTATTTCGTTGCGCCAGTAAATTGCGTTTACTGTCTCGCACATATTCATATGTTTTACTCGTTATTCTGTAAAACATACCGCTATGTGGTAACTTCAGTGCCATTGGCTCTGCAGTTGAATGTGAGATATTTTGAAACAAAGTTCATCATCATCATCATCATCATCATCATCATCATCATCATCATCATCATCTTTGGGGCGAGATACGATTAAAGAGTAAGTTTAGCTTTTCTAGAGTCGGTATATATAGAAATTTAGGAATAATCAGTTCAACAGTAATATAAAATTGTTTACGGTGTTCTTTATTAAAGGGGCAGAAAAATAGACTGAAAAATAGACTGTCCCTCTATAGGGACCATCTCACATTGTCAATGTATCGGCCACTGTAGTCCATTACATGATTGTATGAAACTTTATAATTATCTCTGAATTTATCTAAAGAAATAATTTAGTTTACGAAATACGAAAGAGTAACCTTTTTCAAAAATGATGCTCTTATGATCTTGTAATATTGTTACTTTATTAGTACATTTTGTAAATATTGTTCTATATGGTCTTGTGACTTTGAATTGACTTGTAACAACATCTTGTATGTACTTACCACACAACTGTATTAAGGTAAAGTATTGGTAATAAAAGAAAACAAACAAACAAACATCATCATCATCATCAAGAGAATCCTTATTGAATTGATTGAAATGATAGCTTTCATCAGTAATTCAACGGAATTTCTGGAATAACATCCATTCTACTTAATACGTTGGTTCCACCATGAATAGGCGGAAAGCATTGGAATCCTGTCCTGACGTCACTGGTTTGATCGATTGTTTCGATCATTCATCGCTCACGGTAATCTGAATAGCAGTGTTTTGATTTCATTTTCATACGGGGGCAGACCGTACATATACAATATTCATTAAGAAAATGAGCCTCGCCCACTTGTCAGGAAATTACGCCAACGTTAGGGACCGCTCAATTTGTATGCCCCGGGTTGGCACCGAAGAGAAAAATGTTTCAACTTTTTTTTGTTTTACCCAACTTTCAGGTAGTAAAAAAAGAAAACTACCCAACCTAAAGTACATCATATTATATTAAACAAATATGGATAGAAAGGAAGATATCCTACAAATATCAGAACTGTTATCAAGTGCTACACTTCATCCATGTAGATCAAATGTGCATATATGAATAAATCAGAAGACGTCACACCAAGTTTTGATATTTGACACTGGAATCGAGCAATAAGCAAAGGAAAGGAAATATCACTTGAAAGTGGCAAACAAACAAAATTACCCAAACACCTCGCTGTTGCCAAAATTTGAGTTACCAAGCCCGCTTCTCTTCGGTACCATAGTCCTATTCCATGTCTGTTGGTAATGTTATCTAATCAGTCCAGCTTCTGGATATGCTCGTATGATAGCGGATGTGGTTCAGCAGTCACCCTCTTGCTGTTCAATTTGATTTTGTAAGCATGAAGGTGTATGTTGATATGAATGCAAACCTTTCTTTTGAGATGAGATCGAGTAGATATTTCATCCGACTTTATAACTATGGATAAATCCTCCTCCTCTATACCTCCCCTATCTATAACTGACGTATATACAGCACTTATGTGGGTTCGTTATTGTATTGTATTTATCTACAGCACTTATACGTGACTCTGGAATGGAGGCTTACAGACTCGTCTCGACGTGGAAATGGACTTCTAGAGCGTGCCATGTTTATGACTATCCCCTCTTAGCCATCATATACGCTGACATGGTAGGATGGAATCTCGCAGGATCTTCTTGTCTGCGCACACCCTATAATGTTGGTTTTCTTGAGTACTTCCCAATCCAACCAGACATTTTCACCAGACATTTTCATCAGCTACTCAATGCTTGTTCGCTGCTCACGTCATAACCTACCAACTGATGAATGAAGACGCAAACTGGACTTCTTATCGGAAAAGATGAAAAGTCGTCCTACTTCAATGGTACCATCAACAAGTCATAGGATTAAGAATTAGGACGATGTACAGGGCTCCTAATTACACCACAAAAAGTCCAGGACTAAGGCTTGCGATGAAGCTGGGTCTCCTGATTATGATTGCTTCGAATTGCTTATTTTCGTAAAGATAAGCAGAAAGACGGGCAAAGGGTCAACGAAGAATAATTCGGCAGTGCTTACCGTTCTTGCTAATGATGTGCCGTCAATAGAAAGTGAATATAGTATACTGTAGTTCTACCATGTGTAACGGGATGGCAAGTTGCAACCGGGTGACGCATACTGCATGTATTTTATTTTACGGCCACTATTGGAATGAGCTGCTGTATTTTGATACGGTGAAACCTGTCTGTAATGGTCACCTCTGGGACATGAGAAAAATGACCTTTATAGACAGGTGGCCTTTCTGGCCAGGTTGATTCCTATAGAAAGTGTCATTTTTGCGTTATGAAGAGTGGCCTTTATACACAGGTGGCTGCTCTATAGAGGTGGCCGCTAATACAGGTCTGAATGTACTTAGATACCGTTTTTAGCTTCAGCCAGGGACATGCATATTTGGATTACCAAACCAACAAGGATCACAAATGTACTTACGTTTTGTGAGATGAATTTGAAATTCTAAGCCAACAAAATGCGATCATCGGAGAAGTTGATTCAGTGAATAAACAGCTTAATATATCAGTACTCTTGAAACTAATGAAGAACACTCGGCATTACTCCAATAGGTAATTCGCATATACACGCTACCGCCAAAATGTTAATCTAATTGCTGCTCAGTGATGGTTAAGTAGTTTATGTGGATTAAATCTAAGCGTTAACATAAGAAACCCCAAAAGAAGCCGACCCGCAGCCACAAAGGCATGTTATTATCTGCTCCGTGAAAAAAGGTTTGTTAGCTTATCGAATTTACAGAATAAGAATAAATGATGATGATGATTATCAATGGACGGTCGGACATTGCCGGATGCTCAGATCCAGTTCATCTTTTATTTCAATTCTCAAATATTTAGATCATAGTAAGATATGTAAAGTAATCTCAAGATAAATTAAAACACATGCTTAGATCCTCGCTCAGGTTCAGACCTGGTTAACACTATACCGGATAGCTAGCGAAGAGGCCAGTGCTTTTTGGGTCAGATAGTTGGCCTTCTGTTTAGTATTTACACACGCCCGCTATCCAGCTCCATTCCGCGGTTCAGGTTGAAAAACGCTGTGTAAACAGTCGTAGCGGAGTGGCCATCACCGTCTCGCGTCTGACCTCGTGATAGCATTGGAGAATGCAATGGAATTACCATACGTTACATGATAGAAAGCAAACATTCAGAAAGATTTTGATCACAGTTACTTGCTTTTAGTTAAAGAATGATAAGAATCGTAGGCCCGTAGCAACTCTTCGCCTACAATTGTTCACCGCTAACCGCACAAAAAAATAATATATGTACTGTTTTTGGTTACGGCTTATGCAAATCGCACCATCCTAGACAATACATTGATCGATCTTTCATTCTCCGTCTGAATGGTCTGAACATGGTCTGGAGCGCATGCATGCTGCCGGCTCATTTTACAACTGACTGTCTCCAGACTGTCTGAAAATGAAAGGAGAGCTAGATGGAAAACCTCTCTTGAACGGTAGTTGTGAAGGCGAAGGCAACGAAGTTTCGGTCACGATATATGAAGATAGAGAACTTTTAAGAGTTCCAGCTCAGTTGCAGAGCTCACTCGACAGCCAGGTGTCTAGAAAGGACATTGTCTTTCATGATATATGCTACTCAGTGCCAGTGAAAGTCAATGGAAAACACAACAAGAAGGAAATCTTAAAGAACGTCAGGTGACTATTGAATATTGAAAGAATAGATGTTGAATGTAAAATAGCCCGCCGCTAGTACCATTAGCAACCAAAAGTAACGGCTGTGCTGTTTGCAACACTTTGAATTTGTTTGCAACAACCTTCGTGCTGTGTTCAACAACGTTTCTTTGTTAGAGTAAGTTGCGTAACCGTGAAAGTAGGCTGTTCCAAGAACAAAACACTGGGAAGTAACAAGAGGGTCAGAATCGATAGGCCTTATGAAAAGCTAGCTGATCTAAGCTTATACGGAACTCAGACCTTTGCCGTGTGCTGCGCATTATTTCACAACTTAGGTATGGCGCAGGTACGGCTCGCAAGACGGACAGAAATCGATCCTCTCCAACCAATCAAGCTCAATGGTTTGATTGATTGATTGATTGATTGATTGATTGATTGATTGATTGATTGATTGATTGATTGATTGATTGATTGATTGATTGATTGATTGATTGATTGATTGATTGATTGATTGATTGATTGATGATAATGTATTTCCACCTCAATTGCGAGGTAAACTGTTGATGCATAAATTACAGTGAACTAAATTAACACAAGTTAAAAGCATTACAGCACACTGTACAGTTGATAAATATTATACAGCAGAACAAGTGGCATGCCACAATTTAAATTAATCTATATCTATGACAAATCGAATGTAAGAAGTAATGGATTGATTGATTGATAGGAGCATATTTCAGACATAATTATACAGGAGGCATACAAGATAACAGTTGATAAGAACATTCTGTGCGGCAATTTACAAATAATTGATATGATTGCTTGTATGCCTATGAATGGCCTTAATTAGTTTTACATATTTTAATGCTAACTGAAGGATAGTGCTTTAGAGGAATTATAATTAATTCTAAATTTCTATTACAGTCAAACCTGTATTAGCAGCCACCTCTAGAGCAGCCACCTGTCTATAAAGGCCATTTATCTTAGGTCCCAAAGGTGACCATTATAGACAGGTTTCACTGTATATTTTTTGTTCCGTAAATGTCGAGCATCAAACGTGTTTCCCACTGTGGTTGTACGCATTTGCATCGAAAGTATTTACGCCGAAACTGGTTAACGCCGAAAAATTTTCGACGTAAAGATTTTCGGCGTAAACCAAATCGGCGTTAAATAAATAGTCATAAAAACAATCGACGTAAAAACTGTACCAAAGTAAAACACTTCTTTGAACTCGTATGCAGTTTGAAAATGTTTGTTGTAAGTCAGAGAACATGAATTTACAATAATATTTGTGATTTTCGTAAGCTTTTGTAGATATTCACCGTGCAATGCGCTCGAAGGTGTCAAGTTCGAAATCACTCAATTCCTGATTTCAGTCACTCGTAGTTTATTCATTTCGTGTCGCATTAAAATAAATCAAACAGCTGCGTAAAGTACAATGCATAGCC
>OFHS01005013.1:0-12644 GCA_900245855.1 Calvadosia cruxmelitensis
GAAATCAGAGACATCAACCTTCCCCATAATGCACTTGCCTTTTTTCAAAATGATAGCTTGTGAAATAGGTCTATTCTTTACCTGTTGTCCAGTTGGCAATACGGCAGCCAGCAGGCCAAGGAAGCGCTCCTGAGTATCATCGCCTTGGTGATCCTCAATTTCTGCATCTGATGCTATGGCTTTACTGGGTCTGTCGCTTGCATTGTCCAAGTCATCAACACTGCTGTTCGTTTTGTCATTGGCATCGCTGTTTGACTCCATATAACCGTTTTCAATTGGTTCACCAAGTGGTGAGTCACACTGTACGTCCTCATCGCATCCATCAAACTTAACACCATCCACTTTGAGACACACTGGCTGTGGATCGCACTTGCCAAGATGTGTACTACCCCCTTCAAGTGAAACGCTGTTTGCTAATGAAGCAGTCGTCGTGGCTAATGCAGCTGAAAGAATATGCAAAGGAAAATTGCAAACTACTGGGACAATGAAAAATAAAAAACTCACGCAAATAGTGAATATTGTCTTACTGTCAACTGCAAGAGATTTTGTCAATCCGCGCACGCAATCCAACAGCAATCCACTGGTCACTTTTGTGTATTCCGAATCTGTAACCAGATGTATCAAAACCATAGCAAAGAGAGTACCAGAAACAAGAAAAGTCATGAATACCAAAAACTACCAAGCTACTTCACTATTAACTATTAGATGATTAGCGTAAATATGTTGGTAATCCAACAAAATCCAACACAATATAACATCATCTTTATTGGCAAAAAATAAAAATCGCTGATCTCCATGTGGTGGTACACACAACGTCACAGCAGACTCCTCCTACCGTCTAGGATATTGTGCTTACTCCACAGTCCATACCAGTGTCAAAAGCGAAATGTAAGATGTCAAGTTGTTGACTAGATATGTCAACGTCTGATCACATCAAGTATCATGCCAGCTGATATGGCATTGTATGGTAGTGCATGTGTCTACATGGCAGGCGTGGCATTGTTACATAATCATGTCCTTAAGGATATTCAGGCAGAGGACGTAGGAGCTACAAAATAATTCTCTTCTAGATCAGCTGTGCGGTTACTGACCAACGATTCTAACAAAGGATCCCTTGAACCAACTGGAAGACTAATATGTACATCAACATATGACTCACAGACAAATCCGGTTAAACTCATCACTATTCATGTCTCCAGATTGCATATTATCACCACTGGTTCAATTCCACTAGCAATACTGGCTCTGCTAATTCACATAACTTAATGTCCCACCTTAGGGGGATAGTAATCGGGAATGACATTAATTACGGCAATATAGCAAAGCCTATCTATAATGGTCACCTTTGGGACCTAAGAAACATGACCTTTACAAACAGGTGACTTATCAGTCCAGGTTGATTTCTATAGAAAGTATCATTTTGTGGTCACGAAGAGTGGCCTTTATACACAGGTGGCTGCTCTACAGAGGTGGACACTAATACAGGTTTGACTGCATACACAAGTGGTATCAGATACACATTGGTCAGTGGGCGCTCACCTTCAACTCGCCTGTCCTGCAACATGCTGGATAGAGTCAGTGCAAGGGAGGAGAACTGTAGCCAGCTGTAGTGATGGATGTAAGAGTGAAGGCTGAAGCCGGTTGTCTTGGCAGCATTCAGGTCTATTGATCAAAGAGCTACATTTGCAAATGATGTGACTAGAAGCATTTGTAAGACGCAACAAAGAGTTGTCTTCATACTCACCAAGATCAAAATGATACTTGGAGACACTGTGATGGCGTTGGTGTCTACAAAAGAACAAGGAGGTATCAACAAAACAACCACATCATAAAAACAAAACCATACAGTTAACACTGATGTGCAATCAGCAGAGTTTCGTAGTAACTAATTATTATTCACAGAAAGCAATTTGCAGACAATGAGCTACCGTGAAATCATACAGGATTACAAACAATAAGGACACTTGAATAACAGTAATATCCAGGGTCTTCTTCTTTGATCCCACAAAGGTTTAACACCTCCATGCACAGATAATGAATATGATTGATTGAATTTAAGCGTGCTTAAGGATATCCACAGACTGGTGCTTCATGGAAGGTAGTACAAGGCTTCGGAGCCTAGCGCATACACAACAGCCAATCATGAAGGACCAAAAATGAAATCATTCAGAGGCATACATAAATTTAAATGGGGTTACACTTGTTTAAGCTAAGTTAGACTCGAATGGAAGAGAGACTGTCAGCCTCTATCACAGGGGTCACATGGTAACCATAGAGCTGATACCCGATTCAACACTAAGACGGTAAACTAACAGCTTGATCGGTAACTGATGACAGGGGTGGGGCGGTCGGCTGTGTCAGTAGCTCATTAACCAATGACTAAATAGAACCAAAGATGAACTAATGATCCTTGGACAGTTGGGATCAACTTACAGCAAACTGCATCAGCAGATCTCATCATCTCATTGTCATTGCTTGCTTGATACCAGAAGAGATGGCTACAATCGTGCAATTGGCATTTCTTTTTGACCCACCCAACCACGTACCCCCGAGAAGCCATAAAATGGTGTAAGTATCAGAGCGTAAGTATAAAGGTGTAAGTATCCTCTACCATCTCTTGCCATTAAGGCTACCTTTAATTAAGCCTTTCTTCTTCCACTGATTATCAGTGTGACTGAAGCTTGTGTACGGTGGGCCCCTTTCCTGTTTAGACAGACACAGGTTCGAAACGCCATCTGTGGCTTGCACACATTCGCATTCGCATTCGCTTGCTGGCATTCGCATTTGCTTGCCCACCGACCAAGCACCAACGCCAACGCTCTTATGTAGTGATGAGTTTAACTACGCATAACTTGGAAGAGAACAAGTCACTTACACTGCAACTGACCCTGCCCTGCCTGTTAACATTTGATCTCGAAACCTAGAGCCAGTTTGCCTGAATACTGCTGCAGGCCTACCGGAAATCTTCGTTGCATGGCAAGCTGCTGGACGGCTTCATGAAGTCATGGTAACAGCCAAAACAAAGATCAAAGTCTTTGCATGTGTTACAACGGATCCTTGTGCCAACGATAAATGCCCCACAGAAGTCGCACTTGAATCTAAACAAAGAAAGAAGCCAATAATGGGGGTGTTTATACGATTTGGTCACATTATTCACCATCGCCAACCTCCATTTCAGAAACGTGACACAATAACTCTCAGACTTGGCTCATGTGACTCCTTAAACTGTATATACCAAAAGATAGCAATTGAAGTGCATATAAACTTACAGTCAAACCTGTATTAGCGCCACCTCTATAGAGCAGCCACCTGTGTATAGAGGCCATTCTTCCTAACCCCAAAATGATACTTTCAGTAGAAATCAACCTGGACTGAAAGGCCATCTGCCTATAAGGTCCTCAGGTCCCAAAGGTGACCATCATAGACAGGTTTCACGTAGTATGTATAAAACATATGATCACTGGGGCTTACCTTAGGTCAATAACTTGATGGTCTTCAGCGTGTCCCTCAGGAATAGTATTACCTGAAACACAAGCGCAATGGATGATCAATAGAAATGCTTGAAATTAGAAGACATAGTAGGGACTTGTACGAGAACACAGTAAACAATCAGAACTTCCTTCTGTGCTAAACTATAGAAAAACATCAAGCGGCCATTTTGGATGCTAAAAGAAGTCCAGTTTATGCGCTGGAAGATCCTATCTATCTATTTCAGTATCACCATATATAAGCAATTTAAAACTGCTTCGTGTAAAAAATGCGCCGTCGGTTTGGTGATTGACCTTCATGATATTATTGGTGAATTGCAGACATTGTTTTGACACACATCAATGTGGACGCGACACTCTCGCCCAGGAATAACGATATTTTGGCAATGCAGTCGTTGATCTTACTCGAAACTTAAATTAAGTCTCAATTATTGCTTAATGTACCGAAGACAGAGATGTGAGCGTTATACCAAAATGCTAGCAGAAGTAACGATGCAACAATTAGTGACACAATGGTAGCATCTTGGGCTTACTTGAGTAGCATATGCTACAAAGGTCAGTGTCGTTGCAGTTGAGACAACGATAGCGTCGGTGCTTGAGGGCACTATTACAGCCATCACATGTGATTGCCACATCAAGAAGATCGGAGAAGCGGGCAATGAACAAATTCATAAACTGAAAACAGAATGTTAGATGTACTACCACTATGAAGAGCACAAATACGCTGCAGGGAAGAACAAGCAACGCAGTTCAAACAATGCATATGGCAGCAAATAATGTTAAGACAGTGCATTAGTCATAAAAACAATATTACGTACAATACAGAAGTCAGTCTAGCATGTCACACTCCGCCTTTGATATACACATTCTTTATTTCCCGCCTGTCTTGTGCATACTACTTGAGCACTGCCTACATTAAATGTGATATAATATACACCAAGGGTAACACTCTCATTTCAGATATAGGGGAGCTCTAGTCTTCATCCACTATACCAACACTATGACAACTACAGTAAACCATTAGGTCTATCACAAACAAATAAACTATTCTGGATAAATAGACATAGTGCCATTCATTGTTACTGTACGGCTACTTCTATTAGAAACTCTTGTGTGAGACAATACCTTGTAGGCCTTTTGCTGTCTGCATGTACTTCACTGTAATCATCCTTCTGATGAATTATTATCTCTTTACAAAAAGATCTTATTACAAAAGTTACTAAGTCATAGAACCAATGTCACATAGAGGCAAATCAAAGATGGTGACTTACCCGCTGTTGTTCTTTCGTCGCGGGATCTCGACTCGTCCTGCACCACGTATCAATGCCAATGGTGGTTGCCTCCTTCAGGTATTTCATGTGTGCTTCGTATATCTCCATCTCAAGCTCAAACGTCCGTGCCTTAGGGTACACGGCGGTGCCTGAAACAGACAACAAGACGAACAATAATCAGATAAGTACTGTGACACTTGCCGAAGCTGGTCAGCCGCTAGAATCAAGCTAAGTTGTTGTTCACGGTGGGAACGTTAATGAGATGCATTGATTTTGTCATTAAAGATCACTATGAATCCAAAAACGTAAGAAAACTATTTGAAAACCATTTGAAAACCATGTGAATTACAAAACAGAGTGAATTTTCACACAGCTTTCACACAGCTCCGGTTCATAGTATGATTCCCATTTAAACTCATCGCCATTAGGTGAGAGTTTTGGCGTCGGTGCTTGGCTGATGGGAGTTGTCATGTTGTAAGGTAGTCGGTGTAAGCAAGCGATCACAAGGTGGCAAAACTGCTGAACATGTCCCATTTACAACCAAGCAACAGTCACACTGATAAGCAGTAGAAGGACTGCAATTACATTTAAGAAGTGGAAGTGGTGGGTGCGAGTCAAAAGCCTCCTTGCTGTTACTCATAGGACAAGGCATCCTGCGTATAAACTACTTGCGATGTGTACAGCTTGCGATGCACACAGATTAATAGCATGTCGTGGAAATTGTGGCTGTGTTGCTCGCTACCTCGTGCAAGAGTGACTGCCTGCTGGGTTTATCCTTACCTAATATATTGCATGGCAATGAGGTTGGTCAGAGGTCACCCGAGGCACTTGGCCATGCGGACCCACGGACACAACTGTTGTGGCTTGAGCTTAACTTTGCCTAAATGTTACGTAGCCAGCATTAAAACTATAGTGTCCAAAGGAGGTAGCTGGCTTAGATGGAGCTATCATAAAAACATTACAGCATTCGTTGCTATCTTATTGGCTTGACAAGTACATCATAACTTGGGTAATATCACAGCATTGCTTGATATCGATCTCTCTAAACTTCCACAAGTTTAACCCTTGTCCTGCTCATAAAACTAGTTAAATGAAGACTTGAAGTCGCTTTATCGATTGCGGATTGGTTGATCGCTAGGGACTAACTATGTGATTGGTTATATGTTGCTACTTTTGAATTGTTTTGAAAACGTGTATACACGTCAATAGCAGGACAAGGGTTAACATTTTCTACCTAAAATTTCTTGATACAAGCTTGATTATTGTCCTTACTTGTTCAACATCACATCGATATTTTGCACCGATGCCATGATATTAAGTAAAGTTACACTGTATACAAAAAGTCAATGGCGTCTTGTACGAATCATGATTACATTCCAGCAGGCAGGCATGATTTGTGGCACTCATGTAACAAGGAGAACGTACTGTTGGCGGTTTGTAGGAGGAATTTTGGAAGTCCAATCTCAGCCAGGAAGGCATGATCATAAGGCTGAAACAAACCCAAACAAGTCAAAATGAGGAACAACAGATCACCTCCAAGATGCCACGATGAATACAAATGTCAGAGTAATACCTTCCACGCTATTGTTAAGAAATGCAATAGAAAGATTCGTGCGCAGTCTACCAGTGATGTAGATTCGCTGCAACAAATCAAATTCATATATCAATATTATGATTACTAGAAATGTATCCATAAGTGTCGTAGTGGGATGATGTTGCACTCACGAAGGTCCATTCTCTTGTGTTGATCTGGCTTCTGTTTCAATTAAGAGGCGAATGAAACGATAGCACGTTCGTCTCACTCTGCTTTCCAGCTCGAGGCCGCATCCGTTGAGGTAGTCCGCATAATGATGAGGGAAACGTCGCTGACAACTTAACATCTGCTGTAGGAAGAGCACAACCGGGTCCTGTCGGATGAAACAAAGGCAAAGTATAATGAATAACAATTGAAATAACAAACAAGCAAATCATCACAGAGCATGTACACAACAAGAACAGATTGAAGAACGGAAAAACAGAAATGCAACAACCACAAATTTAAACCTGTAACTTTCATCTGTAAAATCCGCAAAGTAACAATAGAACTTTTCCCGTGGAGCACAGTAACAGGGCCCATCACACTCAGCCTACTTTCTTAACTGAACAGATATTGCTTCTCAGTCATAGTAAAACCACAAATGAAAATTAACCATCGATAAGAACAGAAAGCAGGATTCAATTGCAGGGTCATACCGTAAATGAGCCAGACGACGATTGCATTTGTAAGAAGTCAGCTGCAAACGACAGTGCATTGGCAAGGGACTGAGCATAATTGCGACGTTGTTGTAGTAATGAATGAATTCTGTTGATCGAAACAAGAACAATGCTATCACAACAATATTGTTACAGTCAAACCTATATTAGTGGCCACCTCTATTGAGCAGCCACCTGTGTATAAAGGCCACTCTTCAAAACCTAAACATAACACTTTCTAAAGAAATCAACCTGGACAGAAAGACCACCTGTCTATAAAGGTCATTTTCCTGCGGTCCCAAAGGTGACCGTTATAGACAGGTTTCACTGTATCATTGTTAATTATCACGGATATGCTTAATAAACTGCAAGGTTTGTCTCCTTTGGCCCCTCTTCAAACAGCTCAAACAACCATCAAAGATTGTGCCCAACGGCACTGTAATTAATAATTATTGTGATCAACTAGTTTTTAATAAATCAATCATTTAGAACAATTGAGTACAGCATCACGGACAACATACTTTTCATGGGACAACGACATGTTCAAGACGAATTCGATCACCAGCTTAAAAGTTGGATATTTGTCAGACCATGATGTCTCACCCCATGGTGTCTGAAACAAGAACATCACATATCAAGATTTTAACTGCAATCTTATAATGCAATGCTAGTCAATGTAGTCTTGTGGTCTGTTAGACACAGCTACAGTCTGATGAGAAGGGAAAATCTTTAAAATCAAATTCCTTTTTGCTACGTTTGAGAGGATTATACGGTCACAGCTCTCATATTTCGAGTAGATGCAGCAGAATCTCTATAATGGAAGAAATTTAGACAAACCACATTACAGACCACACTACTGTATTCCAAACCGATAGCTGTGAGGCTACAGCGAAATATCATCAAGAAAGTCCTTTTTAGTACCTCTATGTAACATCAAAAATGCAACAGAAGCACACACACTTAATATTGAATGTACTTCTCAAATTAACGTTAGAATTGATGCAGGAAACAGACTCAGGACTGTTAGAATGGGTTGAACTTGGTGTTTTTCCATATGAGAACTTCCCAATCTGATTTGAAACGAATATACTCTGATTCAGATATGAAAGCTAGGGAAATGGTCGTATCTATCACTATCACACTATCATTTGGAGCAATTATGATTTATGTCATTGTATGAAATATTCAGATCCTGCTCAGAAGCAGTTTGTCATGTCAGCATAGCGACACAGATAAAATTCATTCATACTGGCCCCGAAATGAGCAATTCAGATAAATCAAAAAGCACAGGTTGAACTTGAACACTCAAGAGCTTGGAATAGTACACTTATACGTCACTGTTTCCATATCATTGTGGGTGGAAAACTAGGGACAAATCTACCTGTCGTGTCCAGCCCTCTTTACTGTCTTGTCGGTGCCATGATCTCGGGCGGTTGAATGCAGATGATCTGCGTTCTAATGGTGACGACAACTGAGAAATAAGAAAAACCAAGGATGAACAATAAACATTGACTCAGAAGAAATATCCATTTATATCAACCAATGTAAAGTGAAACCTGTCTATAACGGTCACCTTTGGGACATGAGGAAAATGACCTTTATAGACAGGTGGTCTTTCTGTCCAGGTTGATTTCAATAGAAAGCGTCATTTGGGGTTCTGAAGAGTGGCCTTTAAACACAGGTGGCTGCTCTATAGAGGTGGCTGCTAATACAGGTTTGCTGGTACTTATACTTGTATGTGTGTAATTATATTACTATTCTAACTCATGGGTCTTCCGAAAAAACAAGCAGATTTGTGCTTAAGGGATGGTCCATAATCATATGATGTAATTGTAATACTTTGTTGTTCCCCATTTCTGTAATCAATTGTTTTGTATTATGTTTGCTTTATTATGGTCTAGATATATACTCATACTCATGTGAGCTAGACCAGTCAAAAAGCATCCAGACAGACAAGCAATGACCGCACCTCGCTACACTAAAATAAGCAACTTCTGCTTCATCCAAATCAAAATACTTTGAATATGAAATTGCAATTGAACAGGGTCTATTGACTTCCAGACTGACGACCCAAAGTACATACGTTGAAAGCTACTGGATAAAATGGCCCTACCAATGAGCAAGGCTTGAAAACTGCTAGGCCTACTCTAGTGATAAAAACCCAATGAATATTTTGACAAATTTCTGTTGAACAGAATCTTTCTTTACAAGATTGCATTACCTGAAGCAAACATCCAGACTCCACAATATCAAGCTAAACCAATTAACCATCCAAAATTAAATAGCTGTCATGCAACAAAGTGCTGAAGGAAACCAATTGATAGCTAGCTGCATCCTTCAACGAACAATTAATGCATCTTTTAAAACTAAAAAAGGCCTACAAGTATGTGTCATCATCACATATCAATCACTTGGTCATGGCAAGGCAATACAAGTACACCAAAGAAATATAAATGTAGACTACGAATGCGTGACAGCAAATATGTGCAGTTACACAAAGTCGCGACACAAGGCATCTCATTTATTTGTTGGAGCATTAGTTACCTCGCGTTTTGCCTTTGATAATCGCAATAATCCAGCGAATTTCAGTAGGAAGAGGGCTTTCTCTCGACAGGAAATAGCTGTGGAGGCCAAATCAACAAATTTAAAAAATAGACAGTTGGTCAAGAACTACTCTATTTAACTCTTAATCCTCAATTTTAGAAGCAACTCATGTAGACATGCTCATAAACTGGACAAGAAACCCACACTAGTACAGATGGGACAGGGAGTAGACCTACAAAGATCATCTAATGGCCCTGCCCCTTGACATATAAACCACACAGCAGTTACAACTAAATTATGCATCAGCTGGGCCAGAAGTTGAACCAAAAGACGCCTGACTGGTAATCAGACATCCCAATTGCTAGACCACACCCACAACAATCTATTGACTTTGCGTTGATTGTGAATTCACCCTGGCACAGGAGTGTCACTAATATACCTGGAGAATCGGCATCAGGAGGTGATCGACCTTCGGCTGTGCACTTCTCTGCCGTCACCAAAAGCTCCTGTCTCCCTTTCAACTATAACAACAAAAGAATGTCCACATTACACTTCCATGCCTGTGTGATTATGTTAATTACAAACCAAGATGGTTAAATTGAATTGTTGACGACGCACCAGGGTTTGTCGGATGGAGTCGGCGGTTTTGTAAGCACCAATGATCTCGGCTGACGGCTCTTCTAAACCTGACGCAGAAACTATAGAAAGAAATGAATATTATTGAGAAGAATCCAAGGATAGAAGATGAGCTACTTCTGATTTAGTATTCTTTTTCGTTTCAAAGAAAGAGAAAGACCGGTAGCACCAGCTTTTTCTGTCAAGCAGTCTATTTATGACCTGCTACATTCTTTCAACATTGCTTTACAACTTTCACAAAATGACTTCAATTGTATTCTTCTGACTATCATGTTTACAGACAAACTCCATTTAAGAAACATAGATGTATTGTCATCCTGGTTTCTAATCTGATTGCTTTCTGCAGTGGAATTCCAATGTGTCACAAGTATTGTAGCATGTTAATATCTAATTGTATCTCCAATATCGCTTTGCATTTGTGATCTTAGATACGACTTACTGAGTGGTACGACTTGTTCTCGTAGCTCCTGCGTGTGCCAGATAAGAGCAGCAAAGACAGAATTCACAGCCGAGCTGATCATTGGGCCACCAATGCCAGGACGAACAGTGGCAGCTTGCTGGCATCTGAAACAGAGAATGGAAGTCAGCTCATTTAAAAATAATACTATAATCTCTATCTATATTCATAAATAAACCTATGGAAGCAGAGCCTAGTATACTGTAAACTACTGTGTATACGCTGAGTTTTAGCACTAAATTATTAGTCTTAAATGTCAACTTGGCTTATGCACGAATGCTCTCTTTTAAGGGCATAGAGGTGCGAAACCAGCAGATTTAAGAGGCAAAACTTGGATCAGCTTATACACAAGATCGCCTTATACACGGTACTATATGGCAGTTCACATGTAGTCGACAAATCATTACTTTACCTTGCGAGGAAGTCTTGTCCCTCTTTGCTATCAGCATGTGCAACTTTGTTGAGGAAAGCACTGACTTGAGACTCAGATGGGCTGCAGCCCTGTCCAAAGAAAACAAAACAAAACAGACTTCATAGATATTACTAGCGACTTTAGGGATTATTGAAAGTTCACCACGGGTAAGATGTAGGCCAGTCATAGACAAAGTAAGGTTGAGCTAGTTAGATACAACATAACAATATATAATTTGGATAGCACAACAATGGCCGCATGCAGGGAGTGGAAGTTTGAAGGAGGTCAAAAGACAGCCACCAGCTGCACTTGAAGCAGGTCCACACATGACAATATGAACTTGCAAGTTGATAACTTACATGGCAACCAGACAGAGATCGCTCCAGTTTGCCAACGAGATATCCGCCTCTGAATAATGATGCCCACAATTCACTGTGGAGCAAGGCATTTGCAGCATCATCGGCAGCCCCATCAGCTGACGACTGAGAACGATCACCGTGGACAGCAGAAGAAGAAGAAGTGACAGCTGTAAGAGTAACCATAGTCACTTTCAGTAAGACAGACAGACAGAAGACATTGTCATGACAACTGATGGTGTGACGTCAGACAACTCGCCTCGATCGGTGTCAATGACATGACTACAGAATGCTCCAAACATTCGGGCAAGGTTCAATTGTAAGTCAAATATCCAAACGACAGCCATGTCTGGGGTGCCGACACCATGAACCTGAGTGTAAAAAACACTGTTCACTGCAGAGGACATCAACTAGCAGCCAGCAGATCAACAACATGAAGGTATTGCAACTATTTCACTACCTTTTGACAACAGTGTTTACAGACCATAAGTTAGCTTACTATATACAGTGTAACTCGGTTAATATCACACCCTCAGGAAAATTGTAAAAGTGATACTATCCGAGTTGTGACAATAACCGAGTCTCACACTAAGACCTCTAATTTTTCAGGAATGGCTCAAACAATAACAAAAGCGGGCCATAGAACAGCAAACTCTGTATCAACATCAAACAGAGCAATTGTGTAGATAATTGAGCAACACAAGATTCGTTTTCTTGGATTTGTCATGCTCAATGAGGCAAACACAATGAAATACATTTCATAAACTTTCCCTTTCATACAATCGCGGTGCCTATAAATTCAAGCAAGGCAACAAATAACAGAAAAAGTGACGATAAGCGAGTGTAAACATAAAAATCCTTTGGAAATCCGTGACAACAACCGAGATGTGATAATATCCGAGGTGATAATAACTGATTTCTACTGTAAACATGATAGTCAAGTCTTTCTTCAAATTAAATTAAATCAATAAGCATATTAAATTAGTCTTAAATTCTATACAGTAAATTATTATCACAAATTTATTCCCTAGTAACCATTTACGTATTCTTGTATGTTAACCTATGAGTTTGAGTGCCCAGAAAAAAAAGATGACTTATCAGACATCCCTCTGAAAATAAAGATAAAGATAATGATGATGATAATAATAATAAAGTATTTTATTTTCTCTCGTATTCAGCTAGGTACAAGTCATTACAATGATTGTAAACAGTTACCAATAAAGATATGTTTTACAGAATTCCGAGAAT